>JAVLUX010000028.1:4617500-4922500 GCA_032164185.1 Moxostoma hubbsi
AGATCATAGATTGGATGCACTCTGTTTGACTGAATCCTGGCTTAAACTGGATGAATATATTAGTTTAAATGAATCTACTCCCCCAGCTTATTGTTATAAACATGAGCCTCTTCTGAAGGGTTGAGGAGGGGGTGTTGCTACAATTTACAGTGAAGTTTTTGGTGTTACTCAGAGGACAGGATATAAATGTAAGTCTTTTGAACTAATAATGCTTAATGTGACACCATCAGGTATAAATAAAAAAATCTCTGTCTTTTTTGTCCTTGCTACAAAGTATAGATCACCAGGGCCTTATTCTGATTTCCTTGGCGAATTTGCTAGATATTATGTTGCAGCACGTAATGACAGATAAAATTGAAATAATCAGAAATAAAATTTTAATTATGCAATAATCTGTCATAGCACCTCAGAAAACAATGTCTAATAACTTTCCTCACGTGCAACTTCAATCCTTCTCTGTCATAGGTCATGAAGAGCTAACAAAATTTATCGAAACATCAAAAGCCACAACATGTTTGTTAGATCCTATACCAACTAAGCTCTTAAAAGGTAGTACAGGTATCTCCTGTAATTTCAGAACCTCTTCTTAATATTATTAACTCCTCGCTATGCTTAGGACATGTCCCAAGAGACTTTAAAATGGCAATTATCAAACTGCTTATTAAGAAGCCACAACTTGATCCTGGAGAACTGGCTAATTATAGATTGATTTCAAATCTCCTGTTTATGTTAAAAATACTAGAAAACGTAGTATCCTCCCAAATATGTTCATTTCTACAGAGAAATAGTATATATGAAGAATTTCAGTCAGGATTTAGGCCTCATCACACTACAGAGACTGCACTTATCAGAGTTACAAATGACTTGCTCTTATCATCTGATCGTGGCTGCATTTCTCTTCTAGTGCTTTTAGATCTTAGTGCTGCATTCGACACGATAGATTGCAACATTCTCTTGAATAGGCTAGAGAATTATGTTGGCATTTGTGGAGTTGCATTAGCATGGTTTAGGTCATATTTAGAAGACCGCTACCACTTAGTCTATGTAAATGAGGAATTGTCAAACCAAACAAAAGTAAAATATGGAGTGCCACAGGGATCAGTTTTAGGGCCTCTGCTTTTCTCCGTGTATATGCTACCCCTGGGAGATATTATCAGGAATCGTGGGATAAGTTTCCACTGCTATGCCGACGATACACAACTTTATATTTCTTCAAAACCTGATGAGATTTCACAATTCTCCAAATTAGCAGAGTGTATCAATGAAATAAAAGATTGGATGGCCAGAAATTTCCTTCTATTCAATTCTGACAAAACAGATTAATTATTGGACCAAAAAACTCGTTAAAAATAAACCACCACAATATAATTTGACTCTCGATGGATGTACTTTTACATCATCTTCAACAGCGAAGAACTTAGGTGTTATATTTGATACCAATCTGTCCTTTGAAAATCAAATTACTAATGTTTGTAGAACAACATTCTTCCACCTAAGAAATATTGCTAAATTAAGGCACATGCTCTCTGTTGCTGATGCCGAAAAACTAATTAATGTGTTCATGACCTCAAGACTAGATTATTGTAATGCATTACTGGGAGGATGTATATATCATATAGCATATAGGAAATATATTCATATTAGCCCCATTTTATCATCGTTACATTGGCTACCTGTTAAATTCCGTATAAATTTTTTAATTCTCTTAACTACGTATAAAGCTTTGAATGGTCTAGCTCCGCAGTACTTAAGTGACCTTCTACCACGCTATATTCCATCTCATTCATTACGATCGCAAAATTCTGGCCTGTTAATAGTTCCTAGAATATCAAAATCCACAAAAGGAGGTAGATACTTTTCATATTTGGCTCCTGAACTATGGAATAGTCTCCCTAACACTGTTCGAGATGCAGACACACTCCTTCAGTTTAAGTCTAGACTAAAGACTCATCTATTTAGCCAGGCATACGCCTAATCCAACCCACAATTAGTTGGGTCTGCCGGAACCAGAAACCAGAAACATTTATCATGATTTATATCTCTGCAATAAATTGAATGGCATCTATGCTTATATTATTTTATTTGTTTCCCTGTCTCAACCTCGATACTCCTATCCTGAGGTCACCAGAACCGGCTGGATCCAGCACCATTCCTGCTTTGTGTTGGACTCCACTGCTACGTGTCACTGTGTGATGATGACTAAACATCACATCAGTATTATGATGGACTTCAGAGGATGAACTGATGCCAACTCCAACCATAAGACATGGGATACTTCATATGCCATTGTTTGAACCTTGGATTTAGGATGGGCCACACCGAACCTCACCAAAATTACCGGCCAGGTTGAACTGCGTTTCACATCCCTGATCTCTACCTGCATCACATCGGACTATTGATGGACTACGATCTTGAAATGGAATTGCCAACAAAAGCCTTCATCAGCCAATTAACAAGGACAATTGCATATATGTGAACTTCTGCAGTTAATCCAGGATGGACTTCAAAGACATTGGTCATTAATCTTACAGTTCAAACAAAATCGATGTTTAAACACTGACCCTTAACACTTACTATACGTAAGTAATATTTACATTATATTCATGATGTTAGCCAGAGGGGCACTGGCCCCCACAGTGAGTCTGGTTTCTCCCAAGGTTATTTTTCTCCATTAATCAACATCTTATGGAGTTTTGTGTTCCTTGCCACAGTCACTTCAGCTTGCTCACTGGGGTTATTAATACAATTATTATTTATTTACTTATTTTTAAACATGATTAACAATCGTATTTTATCTAATTACACAATGATGATTCATTGACATTATAGACATTACAGATTTATCGTCTGTTAATGCCTGATCTTCTGTAAAGCTGCTTTGAAATGATGTGTGTTGTGAATGACGCTATAAAAATAAAATTGACTTGACTTGAATTGAGAGCGAAAAGGCGCGGCTGGCGCGGCCTGTTCCCATGCTTGGCATGTCACGTTGTTCCCCCCCTTCGGGGAGCTGGGAACTTTATGATTATTTTTATGGGCCGTTGAAGAAGGGTACATGCAGTCTGATGCAGCCTGGCACGCAACTGCCTGCCTGCTCCTGGATTCATTCGAAACAAAGTTGAAGTGAGCGACAGATGGGGAACGTCTAGGTTACTGTTGTAACCTCCGTGCCCTGATGGAGGGAACGAGACATTGTGTCCCCCCGGCCACGACGCTGAACCGAGCCACTGTTATGGCCGAAAACTTATTCTCGGCTACTCAGTGCAAAACCTGAATGGACAGACGCATGAATCCCTCCTTTCGGGGGAGTGACATGCAAATTATATCTGCCAATTTCTCATTGGCCTTTTCTCAAGTTCAGAGATGTGCAAGGTTCTCAAGAGAGACCCCTAGTGTCGATTAATTCGACACAAAGTCTCGTTCCCTCCATCAGGGAACGGAGGTTATAACAGTAACCTAGACATTTTATTTCGTTTCTCATAGATGGTATTCACGTTTTATTGAATTGTTTCTCTTGATGGACTTTTACATTGATAAAATTACCCTAACACTAAAACTTTGTAATCATTGTTTTAAAGATGGAGTCTCTATAATGTCAAGAAAAAAATACTTGATTGCACTTTATTTTACAGTACTGTTCTACATTTATGTACTATATAATTACAACAACTAAAGTAATTACTAGGTACTAACTCTAAACCTTAACTCTTATAAAGTACATGTAGTTACCTAATACAACTCAGTACTTTCTTGGGTATGTACACCGTAGGTATACAGAAAGAACACGTGCTGTAAAATAAATTGCAACCAAATACTTTCCTGCACATAGCGGTAGCTTGAAAGATTCATTATATTTATTTAAATAGCAATGATCAGTCTACTGTATACTTGTGTGTGGCTGTGTGTATTTTATAATGATTTCTGCTATGGCGAAAGTCTGGCCCATTTGCATACTTTTATAACTTTTATTACCCTAATAGACTTGCTGACTAGCACCTTGTTGATCAGAACTCACTTTCGTCACCAAAGCCTGGATGCAGAGGAGGAGCACAAGGGCTTAGGGTAACATTTGGATAGGGCCTCTGTTTCCTGAAGAGCCTATGCAGCTGTCACGTGACAAATTAACGAAATTACTTTAATAATGATTTGTTAATTTTACTGAATGTGATTCAAAGATCCAAATCAGTAAAATTATTTCTCCCTATCACTTAATTAAGTGATTCTTAACTTAATAATCATAACTTATATTTAAGTTATCAATAAAAAAGTCAATTAAAAAAGAATTATTGTTTGGTCCAAACCGTTCAGCCCTATATTAATGTGTAAAATTTACTGATGTGTACATTACTATTGTTACGTTCCATATTGTCTTTTGTTTATGCACTCTTATTTTTAAGTTCTGGCACCTGTTACGTTCCATATTGTCTTTTGTTTATGCACTCTTATTTTGAAATCATTCTTATGTTCCTGTTACCCAGTCTTGTCATGTCCTGTTTTCGCTCCATGTTCATGTGTCTGGTTTTCATTGGTTCATGGAAAGAATGAGACTTTACATTAATGATGGACGGTATGGTCACTCCAGAGAGCCCGACCTCTTTTAATGTTTTTCCATCACACCAATTTCATTGGCAGATGTCTTTCGAATCCCACCTTCCATGCTCAGCGACCATATAAAAGGTGAATCGGAAGACAGCTTCCTCATAACATTCAACTAATGAGTCGAAAGGTTCTCTGAAACGTTTTCAGCGGCAATCAGTATTGTGTCAAGGCTACGTAACGACTCATTCACTTGAACCGGGGTTACAATAGTAACCTAGACGTTCCCCTTCAAGTTGTTCACTCGACGTGTGCCAATGCACTACAATGCCATAATACTGGTTTTGCTTTGCTTGCTACCAAAAAATGTGGTAGGAATTTTGCACAAAGCCCACTTCCACACATGATTGGGGAAGATTTCACAACTGTGAGTGACACCACAGTGCCACTTGCCGTAGTCCAAGGGTATCCAAATTTCTCCACAGAGCTCACGTCAGGTGAGGTGATTAACTATTTTGAGGGAGGACTGAATACACAGTCCTTTGATCATGGTTATAAAAGGGGGACCTCAGTGGGGCCTTAAATTGACTTAAGGTGTTTGCCAAGAGGGAACTCTCTTTCGTGCAGGTCGGAAAGGGTTTAACCTTCCAAAAGTGACTTCTTAGTGTAACGTCTCAGTTACTGTCATAACCATCGTTCCCTGATGGAGGGAACAAGATGTTGTGTCGATGAAGTGACACAAGGGGTCACCCTTGGGAGCCCCAACACCTCTGATCTTTGAGAAAAGGCCAATGGGAATTAGTGAGTGGAATTTGCATGCAACTCCCCATGACATACCGGTATAAAAGGAGCTGGAATTCAACCACTCATTCAGGCTTTGTGCTGAGGAGCCGAGACAAGGTCCCGGCCATTTCGGCGGGTAGTTCAGTTTTGTGGCAGGAGGGACACAACGTCTCATTCCCTCCATCAGGGAACGGAGGTTACGACATCAACAGAGATTCTTCTGTCACTCACATGACGTTGTGTCGATGAACTGACACTAGGGTCCCTATACATAACACCACGACTACTGAACTGTGTTACATGGACTAGCGTTGGAGAAGGGAAGACCTCTATGTGCCTCGTGGCCAGTGCACCAGGCCGTCACATAACCTCCCCCAACGCTCTTGTAGGCATAAAATGGTCCCCTACACTTCAGGGACAAGTCGACTGCACAAAAAATAAGGATCAGCTTACCCAGGTGCAGCCTCTTCTCTTTTTTCTCCCCAAAAGGAACAAAATCGTTCAGCTGGGGGCCATATCAACTGAGGGGGACACCACAGAGACTTTCGAGTGGAAATACATCACATGGTCTTACCGAGTCCGGTCGGAAGCACTTCATGTGGAAGGGTCCCTTGGTAGGTCTTACCTGAAGGGGGAGGAATTTCTGAAAACATGGTGCCCATAGGCAGAGGGACCTCTGCCCAAGGAAGATACTGTTTATCAACGGGGAAACCATTTCACAGAAAATACATCACACAGGGTTACCAAAGGGATAACCAGCGAATGTGGAGCACCTGCCCCAGTACAAGGCATAATTAGCACATATACTGGGCCTGTGGTGAGTTTCTCTGAAAAAAAAACTCACAGTTTCTCTGAAAACTCACCAGCCACAGGGCTAAGTAGGAAGGACATCCAGGGTGCACACTTCTGTGAACGCGACTGAGAGAAAGAGTGCAGTAGTACACCCGGCCAGCTGCCCCGGAACTTATCTGTTCGAACCTAACAACACACGGGATGAAACCAGCTCAACCCTCAGGTTGTAAGGTGTTAAGTGTTGCCCAACGCACTGCTCTACTGATGTCTGCTAAAGAGGTGCCATTGGTCAGAGCCCAGGAGGCCGCTACACCCCTGGTAGAATGGGCGCGCAGCACCACGGGGGCCATAGTGATTGCGTCAATGACCAATTGGGAGATCCTCTGCTTGGAGACAGCGCCTCCTTTCCGCTGTCCACCAAAGTAGACAAAGAGCTGCTCAGAGCTTCTAAAGCTCTACGTGTGATCGAAGTAGATGTGCAAAGCACGCACCGGACACAGCAACACCAAGGCTGAATCTACCTCCTCCTGGGGCAGCGCTTGCAACCTGATCCCTGAGTCGTGGGAACACATAGCCAATTCGGGTCTCAGGATCATGTGACAGTAACCCGGATCAAACTTCAGGCATGGTTTGCTGACAGAGAATGCCTGCAGGTCCCCTACCCTCTTGATGGAGGTGAGCACCATCAGGAAGGCAGTCTTCAAAGAGAGTGCCTTTAACTCAACTGACTCTAGGGGCTTAAATGGAGCTCCCCATAGGCCCCAAAGGACCATGGAGAGGTCCCACAAAGGAATGAGGCACAGTCTGGGGGGGGGTGGTTTATCCTCCTTGTGCCTCTCAGGAACCACAGTGTGAGCTAGGATCAGCCAGTCGTCGAGATAGTTGAGAATGTGGATGCCCACTTTCGTAACGGGGCAAGGGCTGTCTCTGCGACCTTCATGAAGGCGCAAGGTGACAGACTGAAGTGGAGGACCTTGTACTGATATGCCCAGCCCTCTAAAGCAAACCGCAGGAAGGGTCTGTGTCGAGATAAAACCAAGACATAGAATTATGTGTCCTTCAGGTCTACCGCTGCAAACCAATCTTGATGCTGGGTGCTCGCTAAAATGTGTTTTTGCTTCAGCATCTTGAATGGGAGTCTGTGCAAAGCCCGGTTCAGAACTCGCAGGTCCAAGATTGGCCGCTACCTGTCGCCATTTTTGGGCATAATGTAGTAGGGGCTGTAAAACCCCTTCTTCAACTCAGCTGGAGGAACAGGCTCTATCGGCTCTATCTATTATTGAATGAATAAGTGGTTGCATTCAAGCTCCTTTTATACCCATATGTCCAGGGGATTGGCAAGCAAATTCCACTCTTCTTTTCCCATTGGGCTTTTCTCAAAGATCAGAGGTGTCTGGGGCTGCTAAGGGCAACCCCTAGTGTCACTTCATCGACACAACGTTGAGTGAGTGACAGAAGGGTAACTAGCCTTATGGGGTAGTAAACAAAGTGTTTACTACCCCATAAGCAGTGTGGTAGCAGCTGAGGCAGTCATCAATCCGAGTGCTCTCTGAAATGTTTTCAGAGGAATCATTCTCCCAACTTGAAGCTTTTCAAGTGATGGAGAATAAATTGCGTGCATCTGTGGACACACACACGTTGTGTGAGAGAACTCACCACTGAGTTGACTACCGACCTCAGTTGCTACAGATGTGTAAGCAAAAAATTAGGTAACGCTTTAGAAAACAGCCAGCAATTTACAGCGTACCTTTTTGTAGAAAATAGTGTACCTATAAACTTGTGTACCTACTTACGTGTAGGTATGAGGGAACAATATGCAAAGTTTGGTGAATAAAGGGGTAACAACCATGAAAATTATAAATAATTTATACTGTAAGTATTTTATAATTAAGGGGTAAATATTCTAATATTAGGTTGTATGTATGACCTACTATGCTAAACAGCAATCTTACGTTTGCGAGCAATTTAGCAAGAACATACTTTTTGCAATAATTCATAGGTATTATAATATATATATGATTTTATTTAGTAACATTTTTTCTGCTATGATTTTATTTAGAATTTTCAGTGTAGGCTACTTACCTTATGAAAGTGTATTGCATACAGTCCATCTCAGCTGAGAGTCATGACCCCCCCCCCCCCCCCCCCCGCCCCCTCCTTTTTTTAAAGCAAAAGAGTAGAGGATTTAGTTGGGTCATCAATAAAAATTAAAACTAGGCAAGGCAACTAGGGAAAACAAGGCAAGCAAAAATTGAACTATTGCAAAACATTTTCCTGTAGTTTCTGTGTAAATATACCATTGTTCCCTGTCAAAAAGCTACACTTTGATGTTGTGCTGATTTTAGCGCTTTGGGAACAGCTTTAGGTGTGACCAGCTGTGAATATGTGTGCAACATGTCAATGAAATTGACTAGAATTTATAGCCTCTGCTGGTGACATCAGTTGGATGCACCTGTAGCAGGGCTATAAATACATGTGTCACAGGTCTTGCATCGTCAGATCTTTTGTCTTTGTTGTGCTTCTCAAGCTATCAGAACTTTCTTTCCTCTGTTAGGAGTTAGAATTTGTTAAGCAGTGCACAGAAAACCTTTTCTCCTTTCCAAGAATGAGTGTGAAGCAAAGCAAGCAGTGTGTGTTCCTGTGTTTATGCTCTATGGCTGAAACGGACACACACCAGTTTTGTTTTGCATGCTGCTCTAGTTTTGGGGCGGGTGCGAGCATTGCAATCTGTTTTCAGTCAAAATGCTTCGCCCTCATCTTGCTTACTTCCAAGGACCAGCACCCACTCTTTCATCGTGGGGCTCTCGCATTAATCTGGCTGAGGAGCGAGAAACGGGTCCATCCCTATCGCTCGCTCTCTCTCCCCAGATCCAGCTAATCCAACTCGTGAACCTGAAGAGCGCTTCGGCACCTCTTCGGTTCACAAGGGGGTCGCTGAATCTCTTGAGTCTGCGAACTTTGAGCACCCACCTCTGAACATTCCACGCACAATAATAAAGTGACTGAGGAATTACTTGAGGTGGTTACTCGGGCTGTGACCAGGCTACAGTTAGACTGGCCACGTGAAAAAGAGACACCAAAAGCTCCAAACTATAAGACCGATTTCTGTCGGTCTTAAATTTCTGTCCAGTTTGTATCCAGCCTCTCACGGAGACTTCAGATGCCCCATCACCATGGACAAGGATCTTAAAATGGGATACATAGACTAATTATTGCCAACAAAAGCCTTCATCAGCCAAACAAGGACAATTGCATCTAAGTGAACTTCTGGAATTTAATCAAGGATGGACTTCAAAGACACTGGTCACTAATCTTGCAGTTCAAACACATTCACTGTCTAAATACTGACCCTTAGCACTTAATAAGTTTAATAATTTTTTAAATTATGTTTTTTGACTATAAATAATTCTTATTTACATTATTCATGATGTTAGCCAGAGGGGAACTGGCCCCCACAGTGAGTCTGGTTTCTCCCAAGGTTATTTTTCTCCATTAACAATCATCTTTTGGAGTTTTGTGTTCCTTGCCACAGTCGCCTTCGGCTTGCTCACTGGGGTTATTAATACAATTATTATTTAATTATTTTTAAACACGATAAAGAATCATATCTTATCTAATTCCACAACAGGGCTCCAAACAAAAAAAAAAAAAAATCAATTAAGGAGCCAATGGCTCCTACAGGGGGAAAAACAGGCGCCAAATATTTTAAATTTTTTTAACTCCATCCATTCCTTTTCGTCCCGCAGCTCGCTAACAGTGTAGTCTGTGGAGCATTCTTCGCAATTATGTGATCACGTGCATTTTTATGCTTGTTACTGTCACCGTGTTTTCTAACAGTCTCTTTTTTGAAATTGTTAGTTCCTGCAATGAACTCCGTTTTCCCCGCTATTTCTTTGATATAAACTTTTGTTATGTATCTCGGGAAATGTAAAGCAAATTTTAAAATCAAAAGGGAGTAAACTTTTACTGTCACCAATGGCGACCTTGACAGAAATTACACTCACAAATAAATTTATTTGGTCACAAATGCGACCATTTTTAGTCGCAGTTTGGAGCCCTGCACAAGGATGATGATTTATCGACTTTATAGACATTACATTTTTATCGTCTGTTAATGCTGAACTTCTGTAAAGCTGCTTTGAAACGATGTGTGTTGTGAAAGGCGCTATACAAATAAAATTGACTTGACTTGACTTGACTTGTCTGGTGGCCAACCAAAAAAAAAGAAAAAAAGAAGAACGCTATATAAGTCCCTTCCTTTTTTGATGACCTCCTGTGTCTTCATGCCCTCGACGTCGACATATTCGACTATCGTAGGTGCTGAGACACGGGGGTATTCGTTGATGCCGCCGATAGTAGAGACACTTGCGGGTTAATTCTCGCCTGGCTTGACATCATCGCTAAAGAGACCCACTCTCCCCACAAAGCCGTGCAGGACCACCTCCACATTTGTGGGGAAGGCTTATCAGACAGCAAGTCAGGCTGGTGCTGCCCTGCACACTATGGCAGTGTTACAGGCATACCAGGCTGATCTGTTGAAGGACCTGAGTGTGGGCAACACAGTCGACGAAGAGGCTTTCTCTGAGCTTCGTCGAGCCACGGATCTTTCTCTCCGCGCGACCAAGCAGACGGCTCACACCATTGGATGGTCTATGTCTGCTTTAGTCAGCATGGAGAGACACTTATGGCTCAACCTGTCGGGCATCAGAGATAAGGACAAAGTTTTCTTCTCGATGCCCCGGTTTCGCCTTCTGGCTTATTTAGTGACGCTATGAATGTAGTTATCACCAGGTTCCAGGAGGCAAAAAGTCACGAGGAAGCCTTCAGGCAATTCCTTCCTCGCCACACTCAGGGGGAGGGGCCGTCGGCCACCCAGCCCCGCCCCGGTTCTTCTAGACGTGAGGCTCAAGAACAATGCATGGCGAATCATGCTCCCCCTCGTAAAGACTGGGGGGGGGGGGGGGGGGCGGATCGTCGGCTTCAGCAGCCCCCAAAGCAAGACCTCAGGGCAGTTATTTCTAAAAAGGAAAAAACCCTGATGGCTTTGCGCCCAGCCTTGTGGGGGTAGCCCCCCCCTTGGGACGGGTAACGTGAAACATCCACCTGTACCCTCCCGATACCTCCACGAAACTGCTCCATTCCCGCCGCCTCTGGTATTTCGGGAGTTAGCGGATTCCAGCTAAATGTTAGCCGTTCCGTTGCTTCCAGCCTTAGTCCAGGACACGGGACACTCGACATCCCCTCAACAGGAAGTGTCAGAATTGATACCCATCTCAGAGAACCTGGCAGTGTGATTTTAGACCTTCGAGGCTTGAATCGCTCCGAGGGCATTCAAGTTCATGATGCTAACCGTCAAGACGGTCCTGTCTCAAATCCAACATCGTGATTGGTTGGTCACAATTGATCTAATGTACGCGTACTTTCAAAGAGAAAGTCTGCCACAACACAGGAAGTTCCTGAGGTTCGCTTTCGGGGGCGAAGCTTTCCAATATCGGGTTCTTTCATTCGGTCTAGCCTTAACAACCCGCACATTCACGGAATGCATGGATGCAGCACTGGTTCCTTTGCGACTCCGGGGCATCCGCATTCAGAATTACATAGACGACTGGCTAATACTAGCAGAGTCACAAGAACTGGCAATACAGCACAGGGATATCGTCTTAGCTCATCTGGTTTCTCTGGGGTTGAGGCTCAAGCCAAGAAAAGCGTCCCCTCTCCCACTCAGAAAACTACCTATCTGGGGATCATTTGGAATTCGTTCACAATGCGAGCACAATTGTCTCCCGCACAAATCTGGAACATTCAGAACACCCTGAGCAAAGTCAGGCTAGGCCAAGTTTGCACTGTTCATCAGTATCAACGACTACTAGGTCTCATGGCAACTGCAAGTCCAGGGCAACTATTCGTTTGCCATGGGGGCCACGACAGGGAGGTGGCCGCCACCAAGCAGATTGTTGCATTGGGTGAGGGACTCTATTGTGCTGGCCTATGAGGCGCGCTGTCAAGATTCGCCAGTAGGTATCAGGGCTCACTCTACTAGAGAGGCCGCCTCTTCTAAGGCCTTGGCTAGAGGTATCCCACTGCAGCATGTTTGTGATGCGGCAGGCTGGTCCTCTCTGCACACGTTCATAAGATTTTATAGTTTGGATGTTCATGCTACTCCGGGCTCTTATGCCCTTGAGTCAACATCACAAGCTCATGTCTGAGACCTCTCGCGCTCTTTTGAGCACAACTACACAACCGTAATTGCATCAAAGTGTAGCTTTTTGACAGGGAACATCTCAGGTTACTTAACTGTAACCCCTGTTCCCTGATAAGAGCGGAACGAGATGCTGCACTTCATTGCTGCACTGGGATGCCACAGGTCTGCTCTTCAGACAAAATACCTGAGGATGCACCTGTGACGCATCTATTATAGCCCTGCTACAGGTGCATCCAATTGATGTCACCAGCAGAGGCTATAAATTCTAGTCAATTTCATTGACGTGTTGCACACATATTCACAGCTGGTCACACCTAAAGCTGTTCCAAAAGCGCTAAAATCAGCGCAGCATCTCGTTCCGCATTTATAAGGGAACAGGGGTTACAGTAAAGTAACCCGAGACGTTCCGTGTTGTTATAGTTGTTGTTATAACTTGTTACCCCCTTTTTCCATGTAGTTATAGGGTAAGTGCAACATTTGTGGGCTGTAAATTGAAGTGGTGCTTGTTACCCTTTTATTCCACAAACTTTGCATATTGTTCCCTTATACCTTATACAAGTATGTACTGTGTAGTTATACTATTAATACAAAAAAGGTACGCTGCAAATTCGGTGTACTTAAACTGTAAATTGTGGGCTGTAATCTAAAGCATTACCAAAAAAATGTTTTTGCATACCACTCTGAGCTCCTGACTGCACTAAATTTAGCAAGAGAAAATATATCTCTGCCTAGCCTTTGTTAACAGAAATCTGATTAGGGCCCGATTCAGTCAACTAAGTATTTTCCATCTTTCTTTGGAATGAAAACATAACAGCTGCAACAGCCCATTAAGAGGTTCTTCACCTCTGAACACAGTGTATGCGTGTCCCTGCACTCAATCGTGGAGAACACAACGCAGATAAAATGAGGCAGCCGCCTCGTGCATTGAACTGTGTAACCCTACATCATGGTTCCCACCTGGAAATGCCTGTTAAATCACTCAAAGATTTCTCAGTTTCTGAAAATGTGTTGGGATTGTGTTTGCAGCAATGTGGGGAGAAAAAGAGGTCTTTTTCTAGTATTTAACTTGGGCAACAGTGTTGAGATGTGTATTCTAATTTTTATGTTTGCAAGAACACATGTTTTTAACTCTCTCTGGGCAGTGATTGCGGGGAGAAGAGACATGAGCCAAGCTTTCTTCTGGGCCAGGGCAAACAATGGTTTAAGGCTCTGGTTTCCTCTTTTGCCGATCTGATATAATCAGGAGCGCTTTGGCTTGCCCAGGGGTTTTTCAGCACTGTGGTGCAAGCCTGGCCAGGATGCTTTGCATCTCGGTCATGAACACTGAAGTCTCATTACCAGCTCAATGCCGCTTGATGGGGCTAAATCTGGAGGAGCATAAATTATGGCAGGCTGTGGCCCTGATGAAAATCATGAGCATAGAGGCTTTTCAGCGGCTGCAGCACAAATAAGCAGGCAAATGCTTCATAGCCTGCAAATGCTTATTTGCATCTTAGACTTTTTCAAAGAAACATATTCACATCTCTGAACAAGCTGCGACACCAGAGTGTCAGAATTTAGCCCTGTGAGTGGACGCAAGTCTGCACGGTTTTGACGGGTGTGGAGGCCGTTACTTTCAGCTAATATAGGTGCAGAAGCAGGGCATAAGTGTGCCACAAATGCCTCTCACACCTTCAGGATATGGTAAAGGGTGGTAAAGCTCTTCTGCTCCATGTGGTTCAGCGCGGTAGAGGCATTCACTTCTGAAATGTGCGCGTGAGCCAAGTAGGGCACATGTTGCATTTTGGAGGGTTCGGCCTATGTTCTCGGTGAGAATGGTACCATACACCAGGCCGTGGTAGAGGCGTTCACTCCTGAAACATGCGTGTGAGTAGAGAACAAATCAGCTGAATCAAAATGATTGATGACTCACTTGTACACTTAAAACACTTATTTATTGCCACCTTCTTGCACCTCCAGAAATGTTCACTAAACAAAACTAAATTAATCTGAAATAATTTTGGTGAACAGATTTAAAACACACAAGCCACTTGAATAAATCAATATCCCCACTAATGAAAGCTAATTTACAAGCAGATAGAAAAAAAATTGTCCACAATTTTTGAAATTGATTAAAGGTTTCTTTTTCAAAGACTAGCTTGTGCTCAGTCTTTTGTTTTCATGCGTGAAGGAAGTGCTCCACACCTAGTGCCCTTTATCGTTGCAGCTATTTCTGCACAATTGTGCAGTTAATTTGCTATACCTAAATCATTAAAAATCGCTTGAAATAAGTGCCTTTATTTAAGCTTATTATTTAAACAATTACCCCATGAACACATGTTTGTTGACATGTGAGTTTCTCACCTCTGATGAGTTTTTCTACCTGAAGTAGCAGTAATATTAGCAATGCTAAAGAGTAAGTCATTCATGTAGAATCTCGTTATGGAATCACATAAAGGGATAACACATTTTTGACATGACATTGTTGGATATGGAAAAAATATTTTGATTAAATTGTTCAATGGAAGTCCAAAGATTGTAGGTTGTTGATTTGAATGTCTGTTCAAAATAGATTAGGAAATTATCTAGTAGCTTAATTTTTTCTTTGTTAGAAAGTGACGATCCCAATGGATTGGGACAAACATGTTCCTCAGTAAAGATTAAAAATTATTTAATGGGAGGTACAGACAGGGGTAAATATAAGTGAACATGTGCTGAATGAAATGACCTGGTTTTTCAAATCCTGACAACCATAAAACTATCACCGTTTCCTGTTTTGGGTCTGAGCCTTTCTTAGGTAGTTTTTGTTCTGCCATCGATCTTCCTCTAGTCTTTTATTAAACATTTTGTACTGCACTGTGTATTACTAATGATACTGTTCCTAATGAAAGCTTGAGGCTAGGTTGTTGATATAATTCAGCCAATGCACAGTATATTAATAGCAGTTTACATCAACCCTAACAGGCCCTGCCTACCCATATGTCCACACACTGAGCATTCACAGCCTCCACACTGAACATTTGCAGTGTGATAAAAATCTCCAGCAGCTCTTAGAACTCAATCTTATGACCCACAATATACTTCATTGTCTGTAAGTCCATGAACTCCAGCAGCTCTCCCTGTATAACCTCAAAACTGGCATTAGCAATGCTCTGCGCCACTTTTAATAGAGGTTTTGTGCACTAAAGCTATTTTCTACTCCCGGCAGACATGAATCGCTGTTCTGGTTTCAGGTCAAATGTCTGCACAGGCTGTTTTGTAGCTCCAAACATTTACCTGCTTACAACAACTCCCAGGTGCTCTGCAGCCTTACAGCTTCTACACATTATATGATATAATGGTCACCTCTCTCGTGTAGACAGAACCATGGCAGTCTGACCTCTGTTCTAGAGCCTGTGCTTTAGACTACTTTTATTGGAAAATGTTTGCACAATGTCAATAAAGTTACATTTAATCTATTTAATTTATTATATATTAGTGCAATTACAATAAAAAAATAATGGTGTTCTATTACATGACAAACATATTATTAATCAACCCGATATCACGCCGAGGCGTGAAATAGACACGCCGGTCCACTCGCGGATGCGTGTCGGTGTCACGCTTTGCCTCCTCCAGGCGTGTACATGACACGCGCGCGTCTACGTAGAATACCGGCAGGGGGCGATCGTTTCCTCGACGCCAACAACTCTCCGCGCACCAAAGAGGAAGCGATACCGTTGTCGTCGCGTTGCACGTTCGTGCGGGCGGGATGCCGGCCAATTTCGCCGGTTACTTTCACTTGTGACCATATGTGACAAATAAAGGTTCATTACAGTGCTGCTTTCATGAAGAAATCCTAACGTTGCTGTAGCCTAACGTTGTTATATGTGTGTGTGTGTGTGTGTGTGGGCTGTCGAGTATCTTGTGCTGATGTAAATAAATACATAAATATATATATATATATATATATATATATATATATATATATATATATATATATATGTATATTTTTATTTAAAAAGTGTATTTATGTACAAAAATATATATCCCGCTAACCGGAACTGGAGAACGCGATGTATCGCTTCCTCTTTGGTGCGCGGACAGTTGTTGGCGTCGAGGAAACGATCGCCCCCTGCCGGTATTCTACGTAGACGCGCGCGTGTCATGTACACGCCTGGAGGAGGCAAAGCGTGAAATAGACACGCATCCGCGAGTGGACCGGCGTGTCTATTTCACGCCTCGGCGTGATACCGGGTTGTATTAATCATCTAGTATTAATGTCTAATATGTTCAATGTAAGTATATTAAACTCTAAATAAGCGTTTAGGGAATTAATATTTAACAGCACAGACAAACTGTAAATACATAAAGTTTGATAAATGGCAAGCTGTTGAATTTTTGCATGAGGTCAGCAGAAGTTGTGCTTGCTGGTTGTTTCAGATTAACTAAATCAACTGACACCAAAAGCATTTATGGTTGTAAGGCATTTATGTTGCTGTTCTCATGAATAACCAAACAACATCTCATGAATAAATGACAAACTGGAAAAGGGAGAGAGGGAGAGATGTTGAAGAGGGAAAAAACAAAATCACATTCATCTTTCAGGGCTTGGTAAAGACAAATTTGGAAATGGGATTTATAAATAAAACATAGAGCATAATGAAGAGCAGGAGGTTATGTTGGAGCAAGGCACTTCAATATTTATGACACTGAGGCCCAGGCGGATTGTTCTTTAATATGGCAACATTAGAAACAAACATGAAGGAATGTGGTCCATTTAATGTGTTTAATGCTCTGGTGTCAAGGAAAATGTTAAATGCATACAAATTAACTCTTTTCATACACATTTAGCTGAAATTACACAATATGTTTTATTTAAAACAGTTTAAGACAGTTTCCAATGCTGTAAAATAACTGAATGTGTGCTTATTAATCAAGTTTTTTGTTTGTTTTTTTACATTGAGACAAACAGTAGCGTGCCAAGCTTAAACGCTACTTATACTAATAGCAATTTAGCACAAAGTGCTTCACAAAACAAAATTAATACAGTCTGTTAAACCCAAAGTAAAAACAATTAAAAACAGTAAAAATTCACAGAGTAGTAAAAGAAACATCATGGTTACTGTTGTACTGTCGGGGAACGGAGGTTACAACAGTAACCATGACGTTCCCCTTCTGTCACTCACTTGACGTTGTGTCGAACACAAGGGGTCCCATATAAAAGCGCCATGCACTGACCGTGTTACGTGAACTGTCGAAACAGGTGCAAAGCAGGCTATTGCATGCTAGAGGCACCTGTACCGGCTGCACGTAGCCCTCCCCAACGCCCCCAAAGAGATTTCACTTACAGACCTTAGGTTTCCTGCACCCCTGAGGGGGAAACAGGTGCTACATGACTAGCATGGGAGCAAGCCCAGCAGCCGCGGCCTTCTCTCTCACTATGTCTCTCACATAGGACGTGAAGCGGCTGGGACCTATCTTAAGTCCGCAGGAAATACCGGATTTTGGATCATTGCTATTCTCCTTTCCGGGATGGCTACAAATCCCTCCCCCGCCCACCATTTGGCAAATCTGACCACTCTTCCGTTCTGCTTCTGCCCGCTTACAGGCAGAAACTGAAACAGGAATCACCCACCATTAGAATGATCCAGTGCTGGTCGGACCAATCAGACTCTGCGCTACAGGACTGTTTTGATCACGCGGACTGGGAGATGTTCCGGTCTGCCTCCGATGACGACATCGAGGTTTACGCTGATAGCGTAACGTGTTTCATCAGGAAGTGCGTAGAGGACGTTGTTCCGACGAAAAACATACGGATCTACCCCATCCAGAAACCCTGGGTTAACGGCGATGTTCGCGCGGCACTTACTGCGCGGACCACCGCTTTTAATTTCGGGAACGTGGAGGAGCGTAAACAAGCCAGTTATGCCCTCCGTAAATCCATCAGCACAGCCAAACGCCAGTACAGGCACAAAATTGAAGGTCAGTTCAACACCACTGACTCCAGAAGTATGTGGAAGGGAATTAACATCATCACGGACTATAAACAGAATAAAAACTCCGCCATGAACACCGCTGCCTCTCTCCCGGACGAGCTTAATACATTTTATGCTCGTTTTGAGGACAACAATAACACCGCCCTCGCGGAGAGAGCACTCGCGGCCGATACTACAGATGATGGTTCACTCTCCGTCTCTGTTGCGGATGTAACCCGATCCTTTCGACGGGTGAACATCCGTAAAGCCGCGGGTCCAGACGGCATTCCGGGCCGCGTCATCAGAGCATGCGCGAACCAACTGGCTGGTGTTTTTACGGACATTTTCAACCTGTCCCTCTCCCTGTCTGTAGTCCCCACATGCTTCAAAACATCAACCATTGTGCCTGTACCGAAGCAAGCCAAAATCACTTGTTTAAATGACTGGCGTCCTGTTGCCCTCACCTCCATCATTAGCAAATGCTTTGAGAGGTTGATCAGAGATCACATCTGCTCTGTTCTGCCCACCTCTTTGGACCCATTGCAGTTTGCCTACCGTAAAAACCGCTCCACTGATGATGCTATTGCATCTACAATACACACTGCTCTTTCCCACCTGGAAAAAAGGAACACATATGTGAGAATGCTGTTTGTAGACTACAGTTCAGCATTTAACACCATAGTGCCCTCCAAGCTTGATGTGAAACTCCGGGCTCTGGGCTTAAACAGCTCGCTGTGCAGCTGGATCCTGGATTTCCTGTCAGGCAGACGTCAGGTGGTTAGAATGGGCAGCAACATCTCCTCACCACTGACCCTCAACACTGGAGCCCCGCAGGGCTGTGTTCTCAGCCCACTCCTGTATTCCCTTTACACACATGACTGTGTGGCGACACATAGCTCCAATGCCATCATTAAGTTTGCTGACGATACGACGGTTGTAGGTCTGATCACTGACAATGATGAAACGGCCTACAGAGAGGAGGTGCACACTCTGACACGCTGGTGTCAGGAGCACAACCTCTCCCTCAACGTCAGTAAAACCAAGGAGCTTGTGGTGGACTTCAGGAAGATAGACAGAGAACACAGCCCCATCACCATTAATGGAGCACCGGTGGAGAGAGTCAGCAGCTTCAAGTTCCTCGGTGTCCACATTACTGAGGAACTCACATGGTCCGTCCACACTGAGGCCGTTGTGAAGAAGGCTCACCAGCGCCTCTTCTTCCTGAGACGGCTGAGGAAGTTTGGAATGAACCAACACATCCTCACACTGTTCTACACTAGTACTGTTGAGAGCATCCTGACTGGCTGCATCACCGCCTGGTACGGCAATAGCACCGCCCACAACCGCAAAGACCTGCAAAGGGTGGTGCGAACGGCCAGAAACATCATCGGAGGTGAGCTTCCCTCCCTCCAGGATATATATAACAGACGGTGTGTGAAGAAAGCTCGGAGGATTATCAAAGACTCCAGCCACCCGCGTCATGGGCTGCTCTCACTGCTGCCATCAGGCAGGCGGTATCGCAGCATCAGGACCCGCACCACCCGACTACATGACAGCTTCTTCCCACAAGCAATAAGACTTTTGAACACATGATCTCTCACGATCAACAATCAGCACTGCACTTTATTAATCATCACTCTGTCAATATATTCTCCCAATTCAGTTAGTGTATATATATATATTTATACCCGTATCTAGTGTGTGTATTCTACATTGTGTGTATTGTGTACATTTGTTATGTAAATTGTTGTGTAGGTATGTGTACATTTGTTATGTAAATTGTTGTGTAAGTTTGTTATGTAAATTGTTTTGTGTAATATGTTGTTTATTGTAAAGTGGTTTATGTCTCGTCACTGTCATTACTGCTATGTTGCTCGGAACTGCACACAAGAATTTCACCTGCTGTTGCACTCGTGTACACAGTAGTGTGACAATAAAGTGATTTGATTTGATTTGATTGATTTGATTGAATACCACGTTGGGAGGCAGAAAAGCGTCCCGAGGCTTGGGTGCTGAGAGAAGACTTGAAGCACTTACCTTGCTGAGACTGAGGAAGAGGCCTAGAGAGGTGTCTTCGGAGCTCGTCAGCGCTGGCGTGCCGGGGCTGCAGTGCGGGGCCGGAAGCGAGGGAGCTGCTTCCGGGGAGTCCGCTAATTTCCTATTCTTTCAGGAGGGAAAGACCCTGTGGAGGCCACACCCTGCTCAGTCTAGGGGGAGGTAATGTGTGGCAAATACACCACGAGGGTTGTGAAGCCGGATGTGGGACGGTGGTAGGTCCAGCCTAATGAGGGGGGCCTACAGGCCTACTCTACAGGCACGGCGACTGGGGAAGCGGGGCTACCGACAGGGGGACCGTACCGTGGAAAATACATCATGGGGAGTTAGTCTGAAGAGGGAACTATGCCCGTGGAGCCTGATCCCAGTACAGAGCACCTGAATTGAATTCGCAGGCCAGAGGGCTAGGGAGGAAAAAACATCCAGGCAGCGATGCTCAGTGGCTAACGTGAGACAGAAGGTGCACTGGATCAACTTGGTGAAGGGCACAAGGTGCAAGCGGAACACCCGTTCGGTTCACCAGGCCAAGGCACTTAAGATCTGCACTAGGGTAGTTGCAGGATCTGTTGCAAGATCTGCGCTCTGTGACCAACCTCACCTTCCGTGCCATGAAGGTCACAGCGCAGACACTCGGGCAGGCGATGGCCACCCTCGTGGCCCAGGAATGTCACCTGAGCTGAACCTGGTCGAGATGTGTGAGGTGGACAAAGCCCACTTTCTCAACGCCCCCCGTCTCCCAACTCAGCCTATTCAGTGAAGAAACAGACGGAGGCCATTTCCCACATCATTCCCCGCTGCCGTTCCAGCGTGGGCTGTGCTCATTGAGGGCATCCCCCTGCGGCTTCCAAATGCCAGGCAGCTCCGCCTCAACCTTGGCACCAGCTCTCAGCCGCAGCGTCGAGTGCTCCGCAGGATGCGCATGCCTCCCATCTCTCAGACATCTTCGAGGACCCGGAAGGCCCCCAAGCGCTCCTGAGACAAACGACCCAGGGAACGAGACATTTGCTCCGGGGCTGGTAAGCAGACCACTCCATCACCCGGTGGAGGGCTGGGAGGAGAATCCTTGTTTAAAGTTATTTCCTTTGCCGCAACCCCTTCGGGCTGCAGTACCCACATTCTCAATAAAAGAGCAATTCCCTCATTCCCTGGGTTATCAGGCCCGCAAATGCCATTCTCACGGCAACAAGGTGCCACACTCCAGCAGTCCCGGCACCCCAGACACGGACCCCTCACCTCCGGACCCATGAATGCTGCCCCCCGGCCAGCCGTTCCTGATGAGTCTAGAGGACGCCTACACGGGACCTGCCGGGTACGCGGAGCAAGATAAGTGCTTACAGCCTTCTCTCAGCACCAAAGCCTCAGGATGCACTTTTATACTCCTGACACTACCTGCTCCACCCCGCTGCTCCGCCCAGCCAGGTACGTCAAAATCCATCATCCCCCTAGTGCCCCTCGAACGGAGCTTGGACGCGTGGCTTTCACTTCCTAACCATCCTAACCCTGGCTGTCCAGGACCATCAGACACGGCTACGTATTCCAGTTCACCAGGCCTTGGTGCACGGTGAAGACACCAACACCCTACGTGCAGAGATCATGACCCTTTTACTCAAAGACGTGATAGAGCCTGTCCCTCTAGCTGAGATGAAGAAGGGTTTCTAGAGCCCTTACTTCATCGTACCCAAGAAAGGCGGTGGCTTACGACCGATCCTGGACTTGCGAGTTTTCAACTGGGTCTTGTACAAACTCCTGTTCAAGATGCTCACACAAAGACACATCCTAACATGTGTCCGGCATTAGGATTGGTTCGCAGCTGTAGACCTGAAGGACGTGTACTTCCACGTCTCTATCTTGCCTTGACACCGACCCTTCCTACGGTTCACATTTGACGGTCAGGCATATCAGTACAAAGTCCTCTCCTTCGGCCTGTCCCCTCGCATCTTCACGAAGGTTGCAGAGGCAGCCCTTGCCCTGCTAAGGGAAGTGGGCATCTGCATACTCAATTACTTAAATGACTGGCTCATCCTAGCCCACTCTCGAGAGTCACTGTGCGACCATGGCACCACAGCAAATACCGTGTGTTCATCACCCCCGCCTGCCGACAGACTTTCAACCCCTGGACAGACCTCTGTTTTCTGTGGACAGGAGTCCCCCTACAGCAGGTGTCCCGATGTGTTCTAGCCACCACAGATGCCTCCAAACAGGGTTGGGTTGCCGTGTGCAAAAGGATGGGACGGGGCCCCGGCTTGGTTGGCACATCAACTGCCTAGAATTGCTGGCTGTAATCCTTGCCCTGCCGCTATTTCAGGGCAAGCACATCTTGATTCGCTCAGACAGCACCACCACAATAGCGTACATAAATCACCAAGGCTGTGTGTGCTCTCGTCACATGTCGCTACTCGCCACCATCTACTCTTTTGGAGCCAGCACCGACGTTGTCGCGACAGGGCATGCTCATCTGAGAGTGGAAGCTCAACCCCCAGGCGGTCCAGCTGATTTGGGAGCGGTTCATCAAATCACAGGTAGACCTGTTTGCTTCCCAAGAGACTTCCCACTGTCCGCTCTGGTACTCCTTAGTGGAGGCCCCCCTCAGGATAGACGTGCTGGCACACAGCTGGACCCGGAGGCTGTGCAAGTACACATTTCCCACAATGAGCCTACTTGCATGGGTGCTGTGCAAGGTCAGGGAGGACAAGGAACAAGTCACTCTAGTGGCCCCCTATTGGCCCACACGGACTTGGTTCTTGGATGTCACACTCCTCACGACAGCCCCTCCCTGACAAATTCCACTGAGGAAGGGCCTTCTTTCTCAGGGACGGTGCACCCTCTGGCATCTGCACCCAGACCTCTGGAACCTCCACGACTGGCCCCTGGACGGGATGTGGAAGATCTAATAGGCCTAACACTTGCTGTCAACCAAGCCAGAGCTCCCTCTACCAGGCAACTTTACGCCCTGAAGTGGCACTTGTACGCAAATTGGTGTTCTTCCCAATCTGAAGACCTGCAGAGCTGCGCAGTTGGGTCAGTGTTCTCATTTCTGCAGGGGAGGCTGGAGGGGAGGCTGTCCCCCTCCACCTTCAAGGTTTATGTTGCCGCTATATTGGCTCACCACAACTGTTCCCCTCAAGAGATTTCTCTGTGGTCCTTTCAGGGCTTCAGAGTCCTTCGAGCCACTAGAATCAGTTGAGCTTAGAGTCCTCTCCTTGATGACGGCCCTCTTGATCGCACTCACCTACATGAAGAAGGTTGGGGACCTGCAAGCATTCTCTTTCAGCAACGGTTGCCTGGAGTTCGGTCCGGCAGACACCCATGTCATACTAAGACCACGACCGGGCTACGTGCCCAAGGTTTCTACGACCCCCTTCAGGGACAAGATAGTGAAGCGCTGCCCCGGGAGAAGGGAGACCCAGCCTTTTCGTTGCTGTGTCCAGTGCGTGCTTTGCATACCCACGTGGACCGCACGAAGAGCTTTAGATGTTCTGAGCAGCTCTTTGTCTGCATTGGTGGACAGTAGAAAGGGAACACTGTTTCCATACAGAGGCTATCCGAATGGGCCATTGGCACCACGCTTTGGACTATCACACCCAGGCTGTGGCCGCCCCCTTCCAGGTTCGATCAGACTCGACAAGAAGTGTGGCATCCTCAAGTGTGGCAACACCCAATACTGTGTTCTCTCAGGTCTGAGCACGTAGAACTCGGGAATATGGAAGGTCTGACCAGGTGTTCCAGTTGCGCATAGCCCCTTTCTCCTCCTCTGAGGTGATCACGTGCGCTCTTTCGCCCAGGAGAGTCCACTAAACTTGGTCTCCCTGGATGTCCTTTCTCCTTAGCCCTCTGGTTCGTGAATTCAGTGGAAGAATTCCCCGTCCAGACCCATTACAGGTACTAATTACCCTGTGCAGTTGGTGGTCTCCGCTGAGTCTTTTCCCCTGAAAGAATAGGAGTTGGAAAAGAACGCCTTCTCCGATGCGTGTTAGTGAAAATGTTGCTTTCAGAGGCTGTATACGGGGTTCAATACATAAACTCTATTCTCCTTCTCCATGTTGAAAGTTTACGTCTGTTCCCAACACAGAAATTATCAGGTTGAACTTAGTGCATAATATGATGTTCAGCATATTATATATGTAAAAACTATCAAAAGAGCATGTGGTTCTATAGCACAGATAATATACACAGTTGTGTTGACCATCTGTTTACAGTGTCCCCCCCATCGAAGTTTAAGATGTGGGTGGATGATATGAAGCAATAGACTGAAGTTAGTTACATTGATATCATTAATTACTTTGAGTTATAATGACAGCCAACATTTGTACAAATTAAGCTAGTACTCATTTTTACTCCAACTAACACTTGGTTGTTGTTCTCCATCTGGAATGCTCGTATTGGTATATTTTGTCCACCTGCTGGCTTAAATCATTAATGTCACAGGGATTAATCATAATCTCCACCTCTATCTCTCTGCACTTATTTTACACTTTAGTTTGGAATGCTACAAACACAAGCGGAGGAATACAAACTGCATATGGTGTTATATTTGTGCAAGGGATCATTTTGAGTGCACAAAATTTGTTTTGAACACATGCATGAGCTTAGTTTTGTAAAGCAATGTATTGTCTAGCAAATAATTCATCTTGAGCAAATTAAAAAAACAATTTTTATTTAAACAAAGTTTATCTGAATGTGTACTGATGTCCACAATTGCTCAGAATTCTGACATTAATGTATGTCCGTTGTTTCATGAGTGTGCAAGATCTCACTCGCTTGCTCTTACTTGCTCTGCATGCACTACAGACTACTAACTTTCTTTTCCATCCATATTATGACATGTCCCACCTCCTGCATCAGGATTGGCTATTAGGAGCTGTTTACAAGCGATCTGTAATTTGGACATTTGAGTTAGCTTAAGTAACCATGAACATCACAGTGTAAAGGTATCCAGAAGAGACAACAGGCACAAAACTTCAAGTATATCAAAATATAGTAGCCTTGGATGCTCAAAGGAATGCAAAGTTATTCTATCACATTTATTTATTTTGGACTTTTGCTGTCTCAAACAACTGAAGTTCAATATACTGTACATTGAGTATACTTTAAATTATAATAGGCGACTATGATGCTCTGCCATATGGGTAGGGGTAGAACTGACTAACTATCCAGTGAGTCAGAATTAATACTGCGATGCACTGCTATTTATGCATTTGTTTTTTTAAACAAACTGGCATATTCATCTGAATTACAACATGTCTGAAAGTGTAAATTTGAGAGTACTTCCAATAATTCACCCTGCAGTGGCCACAATGTCATGCTTTGAAGGCTGAGCAAGTGCTCATTCATTAGAGCAGCAGTGTGTGATGTTGTGCGGGCTGCAATAAAAAAAAAAAGGCCCTGAAACAGATGACCAATCACAGATTTAAGGAATTGATATAAACATTAAAATATTTCATTAAAATTGTGTCACCATCAAGTGTTAAATTCTCCAATAAAAATAAATAAATAAATAAATCTGTTTTTTTAAAGTAATTATTCAAGAGCTAGTAATACAATAGAGAACAGAAGCAGCAGTGTTTTAGGAACAAAAGCTATTAATCATCTAAAAATTGTGACATAAAACATTTAAATAGAAATTTAAAAAAAAATAGAACAATTTAAATTTACTGTGATTTTTCAATAAACATTAATAAAGACTCAATAGAGTCAGAGATTGACTGAAAAGCACAACTGTTATTGAAATTTATTGGGCTTAAAACTTCTGAAGTTATCAAGCCATGGGCGGAAAGTGATTTTCTCTTTTTCTTAATTTCCTGTCAAGAAGAAAGTGCGCAGCTGCGTTCAACACGAGAAACAAGTGTTCTATAGAGAGCATGCGCACATACACATGTGAGTGTTTAAAAAGCTTTTGGCTGTAGACAAACAGCGTGCGGGTACGGAACTAAGTTAGTACTCGATACTGCTGGTACTTTTAACTGGTGCCTATGGAAATATTAAACTGATCAGAAATGTCATGGCAACCCTACAGATAGTCCTGGCAACACAATTTGGGAGCCACTGTCCTAAACTAACTGAACAAAGTGAGAAAACACACGAGGTTCAGAAATGGATGCTCAAAACGAGCCAGGTGTGAAAACGCCCTAAGGATATATTCCTATTCCTGCCTAAAAAGATCACAGTAGTGCAGTCTTTATTTATCGAAATAATAATAACATTTAAAGATAGAGAGCAAGAAAGATGAATAGTGTGAAAGGGGTAAAAAGTAGAGAGATTGTTATAAATTGATGAATGTTGGCAAGGGAATGGTAACAGACAACATTACAGACAATCATCTGACATACGTAAACTGACTGATGCATATTTTAAAGAATTTCTTATTTTATATAGCAAAAAGTGAAAAAGTTTTAGCGCATCAAAGTAAAGCTGATGAATTTTGTGTCGGCATAATATTTTTGCATTTAACTCAAGCATATAAACTCATGTCTTCAAATGTCGTGAAAAACTGGTTTGGAAACCGTTTTTGTAGAAATTGGCATCAAAAAAATTGTAGTGTCACATGACAGAGTTTGCCCCAATCATTATCCTGTGTTAATCATGACGACGGCATCTTTGAAAGCCAATTTATTGTACATGATTATGGATTGATTTTATTGGCATATAGATCCGATCTGCAACACAAATCTCGTATCATGCACATCGACAAGGAGAACAAATGAATGGTCACTGTTTGTGATTAATTTAATCCATCCGTTTATTTATTAAAGTTTCTTTTCCACACCATTCAAAATAATAGACAAATTAACCGTCCATCATGGAATTAACCCACAATACAAAAAACATTTCATTTCTGTGCACAAAGATGTTTAAAATGAAAAATCTATACACAATCCGGACCAATATTACAGTCCCATCAGAAGAGCAACTGCTCCCTTTTGATTGCAAATCCTCATCTTCTTATTGCTTTTATTTGTGAAATTAAATGACAGTAAGCTGACTAATTTCAGTGAATTGTCTCGATACTCTCCCCATTTTATCAAAACATCAGAGGAAAAAAATTAGGGACATCTGGGAGGCGAAAGTACACAATTAGCAATCAAACACACATTACTGTATGATAACGGCTTAAGGGCAGATTTATTTTCCGATAAACCAAAACTTATGCAACAAAGTGTTTTTTTAAGGCATGATGTCATCACACACTCCATTTTTATTAAGAATTGGTCATTTGAATGGAAACAGGCAGAAGACGGCAAATATGTGGATGGAAACTAGGTTAGTGGTAGTTTGGCAGTCATACTGCTCCCAGAAGCTTTTGGAAACAGATAATTATGGTGAATAGAGTTCATATGAGATTACATGTTGCTGTCCAACACAAAGCGGCCCTATAGCACTTGACAGTCTGACAGATAACCACCCAACCCCCACTGACAGCACCCTACAGGCCCATCACATACAAGTGCACACATTCACACACACACACATGTGTGAAGAGACACACACAGAGACATATATTACTGTTTGGATGGAACGGTCACCCCAAGCTTTGTCTACATTGGAGTAACATCTGCTATTAAAAGCTCAAAGCTCATCTCATTTCTCCCCCACAAACATAATATTTCACTGTTCTCTAATCATGATTAATAACGGGAATTACATCCAATGTCAGTGCCTGTTACACATGCTCATTTTGCACATTTGGATTTAGCCTTTAAAATAAAAGTCTAATTGGCTGATTGATCTCCCTTGTTGAGCACCAGCTGGGATAGTTGACGAGTAATCAATCAGAAAGAGGCAAAACAATATTTAGGCTTCTCTTCTCTCCTCTCATCTCATTTGGGCTGAAAGACGTTAGACTCGCATTCTCAAATGAATAGAAAGCGAGGACGTGTTTGTTGTTCAGAGAGCTCCCTCGGTACATGCAAATTTAATGAGCATTCCAGGGAGTTGTTAGCAAATTACCTGCTCATTATACCAGGTCAATGGAAGTAATTTAAGCAAAGGTAAAAGGAGATGACCTTGACAACAGTTAAAGCTAATTACAAACAAGAACATTAAGGCAGTCTGGAATAATTTTTCGTCTCTCATTTGAGAGCAGAGGCACACAAATTCTTAAATGCCAAAAGTTACTGTAGCATGACTGCACACATTTGAGCAGTCATTTTTATTCACATTCAAATTGCTTTACATCATTACAGGCAAGGGCATCGTTGTAATTTGGGTGTTTACTGCATCTATCGCTATTCTCTTTGCCATGGATACATTTATGCATTTGTCAGATACTTTTATCAACAGTGATTTGCAGTGTATCCAGGATTTACATTATATCACCTTTCCATTCCCTGAGAATCAAACCCATGACCTTAGAGTTGCTAGCACCATGCTATACTAGTTACAGGAACACAGTTCAACTTGTTCTTGTAAAACCACACTCTCTTTCTCTATTAGATCTGTTAGTAAAAGCTATATAAATAATTTTTGTTATCTTGCCATACTCAAAATGATGAAGATGTATGTAGTTAAGCAAGCATCAACAACATAGTCACATCTTGGGATGCTGAGCCGCTGATAAAGAAGCAAAACCTGTGATGGGCTACGCTCTTTCAGTATTCGTTACCTGAGGAGGAGCAGCTCCTGTGCATGAGTTACAGAGAGCAATGCTTCCCATAGCAAACCAGTAAAAGCTGCTGAAGTCCTCTTCAAATGTGGAGGCACTGTTGTGCTTTCATTAATCACACCTGAGAAGGAAGTCTGGTGCCTTAAACATCAAAAGCATTATCTAAATGACTATAACACTGTAGTGCTCACATATGAGATCTTGAAAATATTTCATTAGTTGGGAATCAAGAACTTTTATAACCTTTATAAATTTCTTATTTAGAACAACATTTTGAATAAAAAAAATGGAATACAAATACTGAACCAAATGATGTTCATGACATTTTATTAACGATTCTTGAACGTACATTCTTCCGGCGATGTGCGAATGGGACACCATACTAAAATACGTTGACAGTGGTTCCTGTACTACCAGTCAGCGGCACAGCAACAAGGCAGCAATGTGAAACATACACATGATTCCTGAACGAATGACTCTTATGAGCCAGTTCTTTGAATCTACAGCACAAAACAGCTTGAAAAAATAGAAAAAATATTTATCAGTCACTTTGACAGACTGAGTTGTAAAATTTACGTCATGTTCTATTTTTATCTGGCATACTTGTTTTAATTTTAGATTATTTATTTATTTAAGTATTAAATATAAGTACTATATAGTTAAGTACTATATTTAGGGATGTAGCATCCATTATAATGGCATATACATGACAGCGGACAGGCTTAAATTATATTTTAACAAGTCTGGTGGAACCAAGGAATTCTTGGGTGTAAATAGCTACCTGTCAATCAACCATAGCACAAAATTTTACCGCACTTTACCAGTACGTGCAGCTTTTAAATGAAATAACCTTCCGATAAGAAAATGCACAAGTTCACGGAACTTCTTCAATGTGACTGATAGCCTATAACAATAAAGTCACAGATGAGAAGCACACGCATCTCTGAAGCTCTAATGCAGGTATTGCTCTAAAATAACTGACAATTCTGCTTTGAACATAGGCTAATGTTTGCACTGCTTTTTCACGCTTTCATTTTGTTACTATACTTTTTGTGCTTTATTAATATGTCATGACTGATATGCAGTCATCAGTCACAAACCCCTTATGATGGAGAAGAACTTAATGACCGTGACGTCGCCCGGTATGGCGCAGCCGGGGCCCCACCCTGGAGCCAGGCCCGGGGTTGGGGCTCGTATGCGAGCGCCTGGTGGCCGGGTCTCTCCCCACGGGGTCCGGCCGGGCTCAGCCCGAAGGAGCGACGTGGGGCCGCCTTCCCGTGGGCTCACCACCTGCAGGAGGAGCCGTAAGGGGTCGGTGCAGAGAAGATTGGGCGGCAGTCGAAGGCGGGGGCCTCGACGACCCGATCCCTGGACACGGAAACTAGCCTTAGGGACGTGGAACATCACCTCGCTGGCGGGGAAGGAGCCTGAGATTGTGCGTGAGGTTGAAAGGTTCCGACTAGAGATAGTCGGGATCACCTCTACGCATGGCTTGGGCTCTGGAACCACACTCCTCGAGAGGGGATGGACTCTTCACCACTCTGGAGTTGCCCATGGTGAGAGGCGGCGGGCTGGTGTGGGTTTGCTTATAGCCCCCCAGCTCAGCCGCCATGTGTTGGAGTTTACCCCTGTGAACGAGAGGGTCGTTTCCCTGCGCCTACGGGTCGGGGATAGGTCTCTCACTGTCGTGTGTGCCTACGGGCCGAACGGCAGTGCAGAGTACCCGGCCTTCTTGGGGTCTCTGGGAGGAGTGCTGGAAAGTGCTCCGACTGGGGACTCCGTCGTTCTGCTGGGGGACTTCAACGCCCACGTGGGCAACGACAGTGACACCTGGAGGGGCGTGATTGGGAGGAACGGCCCCCCCGACCTGAACCCGAGCGGTGTTCAGTTATTAGACTTCTGCGCTAGTTACGGTTTGTCCATAACGAACACCATGTTCAAGCATAAGGGTGTCCACCAGTGCACGTGGCACCAGGACACCCTAGGTCGTAGGTCGATGATCGACTTTGTAGTCGTTTCATCTGACCTGCGGCCTTATGTCTTGGACACTCGAGTGAAGAGAGGGGCGGAGTTGTCAACTGATCACCACCTGGTGGTGAGTTGGATCCGGTGGCGGGGGAGGAAGCTGGACAGACATGGCAGACCCAAGCGTACTGTAAGGGTTTGCTGGGAACGTTTGGCCGAATCTCCTGTCAGAGAGATCTTCAACTCCCACCTCCGGCAGAGCTACGACCGGATCCCGAGGGAGGTTGGAGATATTGAGTCTGAGTGGACCATGTTCTCCACCTCCATTGTCGAAGCGGCTGCTCGGAGCTGTGGCCGTAAGGTCTCCGGTGCCTGTCGAGGTGGCAATCCCCGAACCCGGTGGTGGACACCGGAAGTAAGGGATGCCGTCAAGCTGAAGAAGGAGTCCTATCGGGCCTTGTTGGCTTGTGGGACTCCTGAGGCAGCTGACAGGTACCGGCAGGCCAAGCGGACTGCAGCCCGGGTGGTTGTGGAGGCAAAAACTCGGGCCTGGGAGGAGTTCGGTGAGGCCATGGAGAAGGACTATCGGCTGGCCTCGAAGAGATTCTGGCAAACTGTCCGGCGCCTCAGGAGAGGGAAACAGTGCCCTACCAACGCTGTTTACAGTAGAGGTGGGCGGCTGTTGACCTCAACTGGGGATGTCGTCGGACGGTGGAAGGAATACTTCGAGGATCTCCTCAATCCCGCCGTTACGTCTTCTATTGAGGAAGCTGAGACTGGGGTCTCAGAGGTGGACTCGTCCATCACCCTAGCTGAGGTCACCGAGGTAGTCAAGAAACTCCTTGGTGGCAAGGCACCGGGGGTGGATGAGATCCGCCCTGAGTACCTCAAGTCTCTGGATGTTGTGGGGCTGTCTTGGCTGACACGCCTCTGCAGCATCGCGTGGCGGTCGGGGACAGTGCCTCTGGGATGGCAGACTGGGGTGGTGGTCCCTCTTTTTAAGAAGGGGGACCGGAGGGTGTGTCCCAACTACAGGGGGATCACACTTCTCAGCCTCCCTGGGAAAGTCTATGCCGGGGTACTGGAGAGGAGAATACGGCCGATAGTGGAACCTCGGATTCAGGAGGAACAGTGCGGTTTTCGTCCGGGCCGTGGAACACTGGACCAGCTCTATACCCTCTACAGGGTGCTGGAGGGTTCATGGGAGTTTGCCCAACCAGTTCACATGTGCTTTGTGGATTTGGAGAAGGCATTCGACCGTGTTCCCCGAAGCGGCCTGTGGAGGGTGCTCCGGGAGTATGGGGTCCCGGGTCCTTTGCTAAGGGCTGTCCGGTCCCTGTATGACCGAAGCAGGAGCTTGGTTCGCATTGCCGGTAGTAAGTCAGACTTCTTCCCAGTGCATGTTGGACTCCGGCAGGGCTGCCCTTTGTCGCCGGTTCTGTTCATAATTTTTATGGACAGAATTTCTAGGCGCAGCCAGGGGCCGGAGGGTGTCAGGTTTGGGGACAACACGATTTCTTCTCTGCTCTTTGCGGATGATGTTGTCGTGTTGGCCCCTTCACACCAGGACCTTCAGCATGCGCTGGGACGGTTTGCAGCCGAGTGTGAAGCGGCCGGGATGAGGATCAGCACCTCCAAATCCGAGGCCATGGTCCTCAGTCGGAAAAGGGTGGCTTGCTCCCTTCAGGTTGGTGGGGAGATCCTTCCTCAAGTGGAGGAGTTTAAGTATCTTGGGGTTTTGTTCACGAGTGAGGGAAGGATGGAACGGGAGATTGACAGACGGATCGGTGCAGCTTCTGCAGTAATGCGGTCGATGTACCGGTCTGTTGTGGTGAAGAAGGAGCTGAGCCGCAAGGCAAAGCTCTCTATTTACCGGTCAATCTACGTTCCTACTCTCACCTATGGTCATGAGCTTTGGGTCATGACCGAAAGGACAAGATCCCGGATACAGGCGGCCGAAATGAGCTTTCTCCGCAGGGTGGCTGGGCGATCCCTTAGAGATAGGGTGAGAAGCTCGGTCACTCGGGAGGAGCTCAGAGTAGAGCCGCTGCTCCTCCACATCGAGAGGGGTCAGTTGAGGTGGCTCGGGCATTTGTTTCGAATGCCTCCTGGACGCCTTCCCCGGGAGGTGTTCCGGGCACGTCCCACTGGGAGGAGGCCCCGGGGAAGACCTAGGACACGTTGGAGAGACTATGTCTCCCGGCTGGCCTGGGAACGCTTCGGTGTCCCCCCAGAAGAGCTGGAGGAAGTGTCTAGGGAGAGGGAAGTCTGGGCATCTCTGCTTAGACTGCTGCCCCCGCGACCCGGCCCCGGATAAGCGGAAGAAGATGGATGGATGGATGGATGATATGCAGTCAATTATTCAGACCACTAAAATCCTGAACACAATTGGTCAAAAGAGATGCATACTACCAGGTGTTATTGGTGATGACATCTTATAATATATCTTAATACCAGGCAATAACCAGGGCACACACACATATGTGGGAGTGTGTGTGAGAGAGTCAAAAGTCAAAACTGATTCACTAGGTGAAAATATTTTCTTATTTTTTATCTGTCAAAATGTTATTTTTTTTGTCTGTTCAAAAAAATCAGTAAATGACAGACAATTGTTGGTTAATGCAACCCCTGTGCATAATGTCTGTATATTTTTTGTACATCGTCGAAAAGTGTATTTCAGTGTTATGTATTTACTGTCTTTCACTGAAGTTGTTCAAGGTTCATGGATATGTTATTTGTCACTTTTTTAACTGGTTTTTGTTTGTGTCCTGACTGATGGATTTTATATACAGTACATTACATCTAGTGTTATAAATGTTTCTTGTCACTTTAGCCCTACAGATTGGCCCAAACAAGGACACCAGGAGAGCTCATTGTACCTTTGAACTTCAACACTGCATAAAATAATTGTCTTACTTCTGAACATTCTTAAAACAAATAAATGCAATTGATTCTCAATTTGAATATACAATACATTATAATTTGTCTTGTTTTCAGATAATTTTCATTTTAAGCATAAAACTCCACTTGTTTTGGTAGTTCCCCGTCTGTCGCTCACTTCGACGTCGTGTCGAAGAAGCGACACTAGGGGTCTCTCTTGAGCGCCGAAAGATACCTCTGATCTATGAAAAAAGGCCAATGAGAGTTGGCGAACAGTATTTGCATACTCCGCCTCCGGATACGGATATAAAGGCGAGAGAAATACGCTCGTTCATTCAGTAATTTTCTTCGGAGCCGAAGGTCGTGTTTATGCTGACTGCTGCATATTACACTGCTGATCCTGCTTCTGATCCTCTGACGCTCTGCTGCTGTTGGATTTACGGCGCACTACAGCGGCTGTTTTTCTCTTCTCTGCCGGCGTGCAGTTTGCCCCTGGGCGCTTTGACAGTGCAGAGTTTGAAAGAGTTTCTCAATATAAAGAGTTATATTTCTCATAAAGAGTTTATTTCTCTAAAAGAGCAATACATAGCGGTGTTGAACGCCCTTTTCAGGGCGCGTCTTTTTAAAGATGCCATTCAACCCCTGTGTAGTTCCTGGATGCGGTAGAGTGCTCTCCGCTTCTGACGGCCACAGGCGCTGTCTCGTGTGTCTGGGCGCCGATCACACCGAGGCTGCGTTTGTGGATGGCTCATGTTCTCACTGCGAGAACATGACCATGGTAACGTTGCGGTCGCGGCTTGCTTTCAATAGAAAGCACGCCACTCCAGCCGCCCCCCGTATCGCTCCTTCTTCCCACGGGATTGAGGACGATGCGGTTGGCGCTGGAGGCGATTTGGGGAGGGCAGCGGGTGCGCTTCCGCCGGGCACGTCCCCTCGGACCACCCGCCCCCCGGCACGCTCGTTTACCTCCGTCCAGTCTCGAGGTAACGGCGACTCGCCTCCGGGCCGGTCTGCCTATCCTCTTGAGCCTGAAGCCGATGAGCTCGCCGCTCCATCGGAGAGTGCGGCGTCTGACGCTGACTCCTCCCCTGGACTGCCGCCTTCGGGCAAGCAGGCCCAGGTTGAGGCGGATGCGCAGATGTCCGACATGCTTGCCCGGGCCGCCGTCGGGGTGGGGTTGGACTGGAAACCTCCACCCTCCCCACACCCGTCACGGTTGGATGACTGGTTCCTGGGGTCTGGGCGCCGCTCACAGCCACGCCCCCCCCCCGGTCCCGTTTTTCCCGGAAGTGCATGACGAGCTGACGTCGTCATGGAGAGCCCCGCTCTCCGTCCGTCAAAAGCCCTGCTCGTCCGCTCTCGCTACCCTCGACGGCGGAGAGGCCCACGGGTACACGGCGATTCCCCAGGTGGATAGGGCAGTTGCGCTCCATCTTTGTCCCGGTGACCCTACCACCTGGCGCGGGCGCCCTGTATCCCCTTCCAATGCCTGTATTACTTCATCCTCCCTCAACAACAAAGCCTACAGCGCCGCGGGACAGGCCGCCTCCACCCTGCACGCCATGGCTCTCCTGCAAGTCCACCAGGCCAAGGCGCTCAGAGATCTGCACGAGGGTAGCCCTGATCCCGACGTGTTGCAGGAACTGCGCTCAGCGACCGACCTCGCCCTCAGGGCCACGAAGGTCACCGCGCAGGCACTCGGGCAGGCGATGGCCACCCTAGTGGTCCAGGAACGTCATCTGTGGCTCAACCTGGTCGAGATGCGTGAGGCCGACAAAGTTCGCTTCCTCGACGCCCCTGTCTCCCAGCTTGGCCTCTTCGGCGACACCGTCGAGGACTTTGCCCAGCAGTTCTCCGCGGTGAAAAGACAGACGGAGGCCATCTCACACATCCTGCCTCGCCGCAAACCTGCCGCCAGGGCCACTGCCCCGTCTGCTCGCCGAGGGCGTCCTCCTGCGGCTAAGAAATCTGCTCCGCCTCAACCTGGGCCCAGCTCTCAGCCCCTGCGTCGAGCACACCGCAAGAAGCAGACGCCCCCCGTCTCCCGGACTCCCTCGAGGACCCGGAAGGCTCCCAGGCGGTCCTGAGACGGACGACCCAGCGACGCAGACGTTAGCTCCGGAGGTGGTAAGACCACTCCGTCCCCCGGTGGAGGGCCGGGAGGAGAATCTTTTGTTTCTAAACAATTTAATTTGCCGCCCCCCCTTAGATGGGGTTGCGGTACCCACATTCTCAGTAAAAGAGCTATTTCCTGTGTCTCTGGGTCACCTGGCCCGCAAATGCCGTTCTCACGGCACTTTGCCCTTAGATCCCGACAGTCCTGGCCTCCTGGACACGGACCACCCGTCTTCAGCCCCACGACTGTCCCCCGGCCGGCCGGTCCCGACGAGTCTAGAGGACGCCTACCCAGGACCTCCTCCTCAGTCGCTAACCCGCCCCCTGCCGGGTGTGCGGAGCAAGGTAAGTGCTTTGAGTCTTTTCTCAGCACCTCAGCCGCGGGTCGCCCCGTCGCCGCCCAACGCTGCCCTACCTGCTCCGCCCCGCTGCGAAGCCCCGCCGGGTACGTCAAAATTAATTGTCCCTTTAGTGCCCCTAGCGCAGAGGTTGGACGCGTGGCTTTCACTTCCCAACCCGTCTCGCTGGCTGGCACGGACCATCCGACTCGGTTACGCAATTCAGTTTGCCAGGCCCCCGCCCCCCTTCATGGGCGTCCGCTTCTCCGCAGTACACGGCGAACACGCCCACTCTCTGCGCGCGGAAATCGCGACTCTTCTGGCCAAAGACGCGATAGAGCCTGTCCCTCCAACCGAGTTGAAGAAGGGTTTCTACAGCCCCTACTTCATCGTACCCAAGAAAAGCGGCGGCTTACGACCAATCTTGGACCTGCGAGTTCTCAACCGAGCGTTGCACAAACTCCCGTTCAAAATGCTCACGCAGAAGCATATTTTAACCTGCGTCCGGCATCTAGATTGGTTCGCAGCGGTAGACCTGAAGGACGCGTACTTCCACGTCTCTATCCTGCCCCGACACCGCCCCTACCTGCGGTTTGCGTTCGAGGGCCAGGCGTATCAGTACAAAGTCCTCCCCTTCGGCCTGTCTCTGTCCCCTCGCGTCTTCACGAAAGTCGTAGAGGCAGCTCTTGCCCCGCTCCGAGAAGCCGGCATCCGCATACTCAACTACCTCGACGACTGGCTCATCCTAGCCCACTCGCGAGAGTTACTATGCGCTCACAGAGACCAGGTGCTCAGGCACCTCAGCCGTCTGGGGCTTCAGGTCAACTGGGAAAAGAGCAAGCTCACTCCAGTTCAGAGCGTCTCTTTTCTCGGGATGGAGTTAGACTCGGTCTCAATGTCCGCACGTCTCACAAAGGAGCGTGCTCAGTCAGTGTTGAACTGCCTCGCCGCCCTCAGGCCGGGCACAGCGGTCCCCTTAAAACTTTTCCAGAGGCTCCTGGGACATATGGCATCCGCCGCGGCGGTCGCGCCGCTGGGCTTGATGCATATGAGACCGCTCCAACACTGGCTTCGGACCAGAGTCCCGAGACGAGCATGGCGCCGCGGCACGCACCGGGTAACAATCACCCCCGCCTGCCGACAAACATTCAACCCCTGGACAGACCTCTGTTTCTTACGGGCTGGAGTACCCCTACAGCAGGTGTCCAGACGCGTCTTGGTCACAACCGACGCCTCCAGATTGGGTTGGGGCGCCGTTTGCAACGGGCACGCAGCCTCAGGCCGTTGGAAAGGGGCCCAGCTGCGTTGGCACATCAAATGCCTCGAGTTGTTGACCGTCCTCTTTTCCCTGCGGAGGTTTCTCCCGTTAATCCGGGACGAACATGTCCTAGTCAGGTCGGACAGCACCACTGCGGTCGCGTACATAAATCGCCAAGGCGGCGTACGCTCCCGTCACATGTCACAACTCGCCCGTCGTCTCCTCCTTTGGAGCCAGCACCGACTCAAGTCGCTGCGTGCCACTCACATCCCCGGCAACCTCAATGTGGTAGTGGACGCGCTGTCACGACAACGCTTGCCTGGCGGAGAGTGGAGGCTTCACCCCCACTCGGTTCAGCTGATTTGGGAACGGTTCGGCAAGGCCCAGGTAGACCTGTTTGCCTCCCGAGAGACCTCCCACTGCCCGCTCTGGTACGCCCGTTCAGAGGCTCCCCTCGGGGCAGATGCACTGGCACACAGCTGGCCGGTGGGGCTGCGCAAGTACGCATTCCCCCCAGTGAGCCTTCTTGCACAGGTGCTGTGCAAGGTCAGGGAGGACGAGGAGCGAGTCACTCTCGTGGCTCCCTACTGGCCCACCCGGGCCTGGTTCTCGGACCTCGTACTCCTCGCGACAGCCCCTCCCTGGCGAATTCCTCTGAGGAAGGACCTTCTTTCTCAGGGACGGGGCACGCTCTGGCATCCGCACCCAGACCTCTGGAATCTCCATGTCTGGTCCCTGGACGGGACGCGGAAGATCTAGCTGGCCTACCACCCACGGTCGTAGCCACGATCAACCAAGCCAGAGCCCCTTCTACCAGGCAACTCTACGCCCTAAAGTGGCGTCTGTTCGTCAATTGGTGTTCTTCTCGGGCAGAAGACCCACAGAGGTGCGCAGTTAGGTCAGTGCTCCTGTTTCTACAGGAGAGGTTGGAGGGGAGGCTGTCCCCGTCCACCTTAAAGGTGTATGTTGCTGCTATCGCAGCTCACCATGACCCAGTAGACGGCAAGTCTCTGGGCAAGCACGACTTAATCGTCAGGTTCCTAAGAGGTGCCCGGAGGTTAAATCCCTCCCGGCCAAACCTGTTCCCCTCCTGGGATCTCTCGGTGGTCCTCGCCGGTCTTCAGAGATCCCCTTTCGAGCCGCTAGAATCAGCCGGACTCAGGGCTCTCTCTCTAAAGACGGCCCTGCTGATCGCGCTCGCCTCCATCAAGAGGGTCGGGGACCTGCAAGCGTTCTCTACTAACGACACTTGCCTGGAGTTCGGTCTGGCAGACACTCATGTGATCCTAAGACCTCGACCGGGCTATGTGCCCAAGGTTCCTACCACGCCCTTTAGAGATCAGGTAGTGAACCTACAAGCGCTGCCCCGGGAGGAGGCAGACCCAGCCCTCTCACTATTGTGTCCAGTACGTGCTTTGCGTGCCTACCTGGAACGCACCCAGAGCTTCAGGCGCTCTGAGCAGCTCTTTGTCTGCTTTGGAGGACAGCAGAAAGGGAACGCTGTCTCCAAACAGAGGTTGTCTCACTGGGTGGTGGAGGCCATTCAGTTGGCCTACCACACCCAGGCCGTGCCCCCCCCCTTACGGGTGCGGGCCCACTCCACTAGGAGCGTGGCATCCTCATGGGCACTGGCAAGGGGCACCTCCCTAGCAGACATTTGCAGAGCTGCGGGCTGGGCAGCACCTAACACCTTCACGAGATTCTACAATCTCAGGGTTGAGTCAGTTTCGTCCCGTGTTCTCTCAGGTCCGAGCCCGTAGAACTCGGTACACGTCGACGATCTGACCGGGTGATCCGCTTGTTCCAGCGCCGTTTCCCTCTACCAAGGCAAAACAGTGCGCTTTTTGTCCCAGAGGACCCAGGTCCCTGGTTGATTCCTCCCTAGGACTTCGGACCCTCAGCAGTTCATCGGAGGAACGTGCTGGTCCAGTCCACTACGGGTACCTCCGGCTACCCCTACTGGAATAAGTGCTCCACAGATCAGGCCTCCTACGGGACTCCTCCTGTGTGTATTTCCGCGGTACGGTCACCTTGCGAGCTGACCCGCGTCTCCCTTAGGCAGCCCTTCGCTGCCTTCCGGTCGCCGTGTTGTAGCAACTCCCCCCTCCTCGAGGCTGGATCTACCACCGCGCCATATCCTCCCACATACCCAAAGTGGCCATGTGGTGTATTTTGCCACCTATACCTTCCCTGCTGGGCGGGTGTGGCCTCCGCAGGGTCTTTTCCCCCTAAAAGAATAGGACTTCGGAATAAGACCCCCTTCCCTCGATGCGGTAAGGGCCCCGGCTGCTCTTGCTCTATGCCGAGAAAACATAGAGAGAAAGCCCAGCCAGGCTTGGCCCGTTCCCTAGTTGGGAGCGTCACCTTGTTCCCCCCTAGGGTAACCAAAAGGGTGCTGACGCTTTTTCGGGGCATTGGGGAAGAGTACGTGCAGCCTGAACACAGTTGGTCGCTTGTGCACGTGCAAAATACCTGCCCGCTTCTGTGTTAGCAGTACACATACACGGCTCAGCGCATGGCGAGTTTTGAAGTGGACCCCTAGTGTCGCTTCTTCGACACGACGTCGAAGTGAGCGACAGACGGGGAACGTCTCGGTTACGTATGTAACCTCCGTTCCCTGATGGAGGGAACGAGACGTCGTGTCTTCCCGGCCACGTCGCTGAGCCGAGCCGCTGAGATGCCCGGAACACTCCCGGCTCCTCAGAAAAATCCTGAATGAACGAGCGTATTTCTCTCGCCTTTATATCCGTATCCGGAGGCGGAGTATGCAAATACTGTTCGCCAACTCTCATTGGCCTTTTTTCATAGATCAGAGGTATCTTTCGGCGCTCAAGAGAGACCCCTAGTGTCGCTTCTTCGACACGACGTCTCGTTCCCTCCATCAGGGAACGGAGGTTACATACGTAACCGAGACGATTTCTTTGAACACAAGACTTAATATATTTTGCCATTCTGCTTCTCAAGACATTTTTTTTATTGTTTTAAGGAAGTTCAGATAATTTATAGGAAAATGAGACAAAAACACTTTTTGAAGTGCATATTTAAAAGGAGAGTTCACCCAAAAATGAAAAATGTCTCATTATTTACCCTCATGTGATCCCAGATGTGTATGACTTTCTTTCTTCTGCAGAACACAAGTAAAGATTTTTGAAAGAATATTTCAACTCTGTGGGTCCATACAATGCTAGTGAATGAGTGCCAAAACTGTCCTTGGACTTTAAGAGCTTTTTTTGATAGAAATTGTCCTCCCTACCCAGTAGGGGGTGATACGCATTAATCACCAAAAACACAAGAAGTATGTGAAAGTTAAAGTGGAGATTGACTGAGTAGGGAGGAGAATTTATGAATTTATTTTGAGACTATCTGTTAGGTTTAGACATATTCATGGTAGGGACTTGGTTTGGTTTATATAAAACTACAATTAAAGGTTCTTTAAGCTAGTGCTCTATCATCTCATATTTGCATGTTGACACTTTTGGTTGGGTTGACACTCTGTGGTTTTTGAAAAAGGTTTAGGTTAGGGAGGAAGGTTTCGTTCATTTGAAAGTCCATAGAACAATAACCTTAAAAACATCATCTTTTTGGGTGGACATTTAAGTTGGTTTTAGTGTCCTTCAGTGGACATTTCACCTCAAAATTGCAGAGATGCGTGTAATGAGCCACATATTCTCATTTTGCAAAAATGTAGCCACAGTCACGTCATTTTCATGAGATCAGGCTGCATTTTTATGTTCTACACTGTACGTTCCAGAAACACAGCCTGCCCTGAACAGATGGTCCCTTCATAAACAGCCCAGACTTTTTATTTTTATTCTATTTTTTTTTAGTCTAGTTGTTGTATTGTTTGTGCACTGGAAGCTTCTGTCCTCAGGAAAAATTCCTTGTCTGTGGAAGCATACTTGGCAATAAAGCTCATTCTGATTCTGACTGTGTTTTGTGTCAATTAATCCTCATAACAGAAATCCATAAACTCTTCCTGTATCAAAAGTCACATCACTTTTTTCCTACATGAATGTGCAGGCTTCATGGCAGGGTAATGAACAAAGGGCTATGCATGATGATACACATTCGTGTATAGGACAGCTCCACACAAAACAGATCACCAGTGCTACAAAAATGCACTCGCAGCTGTCACCCCTCAGCCTTGCCTTTAAAGATTTGTTAGTGACACACCTGACAAAGATGGGCGAATCTGTGAAGTGTGGCGGTGTAATGCATCCTCATGAATCCTGAAAAACGGCTCTCTAAATGAGTGTCTGCACCAAGAGATTTACTGAATAAAACCGCTCCGCTGCTCGTTGTCAATGAAAGCATGTCCAGACAAAATATCAGCTTTACTGAAATGGTACTTTGACCATCTGTGAGCTTGTTCTCTGAGCAAACAGATGTTGTTACTGCAAACATACATGACTGATGTGTGCGGCTTTCATGATATTCATTATTGTTTGCCACAACATCAGCTGGTAAATGTGCATATTTATCCTTGACATAAGAGTGCTGTGTATTTGTATGGATCTCTAGATTGTTGAGTGCCTTGACAGTGTCCTTGTGCAGAATATTCCAGAAATAAAACATCTTTGTGTGGTCTGGTCTCATATGAGGTGCTGCACTTTGATTTTATGAACCCTTTACATGAGCATATTCTTTTGCCGCTATGATTTGATTTTAGTTTCATTTTCTTCATGTATGTGCTTCATAAAAATTTTAAAAAAGTATCTGTATCTGCTGATCGATCGATCTGTATCTGCTTGTCTAAGGATAGTATTAAGCCCTCCTGTTTGGGGAGGTGTGAGATGGTTTCATTTGAGTCAGTCAAATAATTTTCTGTGGCATTTCCAGGATTCTCTCTCATGTCGAGTCTGCTTTGCCTCATTCTGTCATATGCTTTATTTCACAATGTTTGAAAGTTATTGATGTATATTTGACAGTTTGCACCTCTAGAACAACCTTATTATAAAATACCACTGAACATGAAGCTACATGGACTAGTGCATTGAGAGTTTGTTTTTGTAACATGTGCTTTGTTGTTGTTGTTGGATGAATGACTCACATGAAGTTGACGCAGCCTGTGCCCGGTGGAGGTGCAATCCAAATGAAGCTCAGGCTGGTGGACGGCAGGTGACTGACGTGAGATGCCACCACACTGCACACAAACTGAGTCCCAAACTGTCTCTCTGACATTGCTCCTGAGAAAGAGAAACAGACACATAAAGACAGATTTACTTGAGATGTGAGCTACTATTACTGAGATTAAAACATCAAAACTGTCTTTGGAAATGCTATCTTGTCCTAAAACAATTGAAACCAATCTGAACACATTCAACAGGTCAATGCTGAAACATCAGGTCTTTGCCATTGAGATGCCATTTAATTTCTCAGTGTTTGAACAGACCACTGAATACACAACATGAACACACGGGAAATCGACATGTTGCTACTGAATGTTCTGGGACACTGACATCGACCCCATTCTGTGCCATGTCCCAGTAGACATTTTTGCATCAGTTCATGTGTGTTAACCATTTCCTTTGGCACTATGTGTAGCATGTTGCAATATCTAGCCATCTCTGAAAGATGGGTTCTAGTCTAACAAAAACCAGGAAGTGATTGCCTCACGAGAATTTGTCACAATGGTAAGGGGTGGCGAATTTGTACCAATTCGTAGTTCATTCATTCATATGAAATCATATGAGTAATAAACTCACCAATTTGAGCAGCTTCATTTGTGTTCTTGTAGTTTCCGATGTGGTGTTTGTTCTGGGAAAATACAAAAAAATTTCAGAACTGTACCCCTGGGACAGGGCGGAGGGCGAGTCGTGATTTTACACACCCAGTTCCTTATCAGGCTAATTAAGCCTCCGAAAAGGATAAAGGCTGACTGCGGATGGTGGTACGACAGAGAGAGAATGTTTATGGGCAGCTGTCCGTCCTATGTGTGTTGTCTGTGTCTTTTGGGTTTATCATTAAACTATTATTTATATTGTCAAGCCGGTTCTCGCCTCTTCCTTTCCATTGAACTCCTTTACACTGGTGCGAAAACCCCGTGAAGGAGGAGGGATACGCCGCTACCATCCACTCCAATGGGAATAAAGACTCCAGCACCAATAATAAATGTTTCCCGTGGGCTAGGGTATCTGCCATCACATTTACAAGCGCTGGCTAATGCTAAATGTAGATTTCCTAACATTCACGTCAGAGTAACGATGTCTGGCTTCGCCATTCAGAGGTCACTAAAGATAACATTAAAGAGGTGTAAACTTGCAAAAACCATCTTAGGAAGCACCCAAATGCAGTAATGTATCAATGGGCTTTTATTAAAAAAAAAACAAGAACAAACAATACTCCAGATGAAGAAAACAACAGAAATAAAGAACTTGAAACAGAGTAACAAGCATGAACAAACTGTAGTCTGGCCGATGCAAGACTGAATAAACTGAACATAAAAAAAACTATTTGAAAAACACATGAGGGTAGAAGGCACAATATAAAGGGGGAACACATATGCGGAACAGGTGAGAACATTTAACACAATCAGAATCAAACTAGATGGGGGGTTGAAATATACCATAGAAAATAACATAAATCACAGCACGGTAGTAATGACGTTATGAACTTCTTTACTCATAAAAATTTCAACCATCAGAAACAAAAATATGCAACCGTCTGCCTCCACGATCAACAGAAGTACTTAGCTGTTATAGGTCAGGAAAGCACATTCCAGACCACTTTTTTAATTCTCTTAAAGCTTCTTACCGTGTAATAATCACGTGACCACATAACAAACTATTTTTCCAGAAGTGAGAAACTACTGTCTAATAGACGCAGTAACTGACACAGTGATCCACAGTGATTCCCTCTTGTTTTGTCAGTCTTAGTCAGTCCTTAGTTAAGTGTGCTGAATGTTAACGTTGATGTTAAGTCTGACCTCTGCTCCAGTGTTTTGCTCTGCTCCAGTGTTTTGCTCTGCTCCAGCTTGTGTACTTCTCCAATGTGTGTACCTCTCCTGTGTTTAATTATTAAAGGATTTAAGTTCCTACTCCTGCGTCTCCTATCCTCCTTGTCACCCAAACGTTACAGAAGCGTTACAGAAGGACTGAACACATAACCACAAAGAACATGGAGCCAACGGCTTTGTTCCTGGAGTATTCAACCAGGTTCCTTCACCTCGCAGCAACTACAGGCTTTCCTGACATGTACCTCAAGCCCATCTATGGAATGGGATTAAATTACCATCGAACAACTGTGCTTCCTGAGGTGGGGAATCTCTCCCTGGTTGATTATGTTGCAGCCACCCTGGTCCTCCGTTTACCCTCACTACCCTTCTCTGACCGTACTAAATTATTTGGTTACTCTCCTCTCCAAGAGGGTTATAGCGAAAACTCCAAGCCTTCCACGGCCCCTGTCTGCAAGCCTTCCACCGCCCATGTCACAAAGTTAACTCTACACTGTCCAACACCCCAAAATAATTTTTTGGGGGGGGGCTAATCCTGTCCTGTCTCCAGTGGCCGATTCACTACTGCCATCAACAGTAGCGGCCACGGCCAGCGAGCCAGAGCCCATGCCTGCCACGGTCAGCGAGCCAGAGCCCATGCCTGCCACGGTCAGCGAGCCAGAGCCCATGTCTGCCACGGTCAGCGAGCCAGAGCCCATGCCTGCCACGGTCAGCGAGCCAGAGCCTGTAGCCTCGACTGTCCCAGAGCCAGCGCCTGTAGCCTCGACCATCCCAGAGCCAGCTCCTGTAACCTCCACCTGCCATGGCTCCACCTCCGGAGTTCTCCATAGCTACGCCTTCCACAGCTCCGCTCCTAGAGCTCTCCATGGCTCCGTTGTCTACGACTCCACCTTCCGCGGCTCCGCCTTCCGTGGCTCCGCTCCTGGAGTTCTCCATGGGTCCGTCTTCTACGACTCCGCCTTTCATGGCCCTGCCTTCCACGGCTCAATGTGCTGTTGTACTGAATGTACTGTAAGATTTTCATTTAACTGTGATGCTCTGTTGTGCTTTTTGACAAAAAATAACTAATATTTGATTAATAATCATTTGATTAATAGTCCCCTTTTTAATAAAAAATAATGACTCTTTTAAATATTGAATTCAGGGCAAAAAACTAAATAAAATAAAAAATATTTCATGGGGTCCTGTTTATTATGCCTTATAAACTTAAACAAATTCATTTTCATTGAAATAATAAAAGTTGTTGATGTATTGAAAATTGAAATTTGCTACTTGAAACTTGTCACCAAAGTGGTGATTTGGCTATAAAAAAAAAATCATTTGAGAGACAAATATGTCTTCTGGATGGGGGTGCTTCAAGGCAGGAATCCTGAAAGCTGAATTCTTCGTTGATCAGCATTCAAACCTAAGGATGTTTTTGTCATTCTACAGACATTTGTATATTGAATACTAGGGATGTCCCGATACCATTTTTTGGAGTATAAAATCAGATTTTGTAATTTTTAAAAAAAATAATAACTGTAAATAAAACCAAGAGAGATGAACTGTTAACTGCAATGGTTTCAGCTATTGTAAATGAAATAAGATGTAAATGTTGCCTAGGAATTATTTAGCATATTTAAGGGGAAGAATCTTCACGACAAGAAGCATCTCTGTACATTAACATGTATGGCACTCTGAACAAATTAATTCAACAAAACTTTCATTAAATGAAAATAAAACCATTATCAGTAATTATCAACATACCATTGCATAATTTTATGAAGTGATTTTTTTTTTCAAAAATATAATAATTTATATTTTTTTTAAATATCAAAATATACAACTGTCAAATAAAGTGCTGCACAACAGAGCATCACAGATGTGAGGTATTGCTTAATATAATACAATTATTATTTTATTATTACAGTAAATTATTAGTAGATACTAACTCCACCCCCCCCCCCCCCCCCCCCCCTGTCACTGACACCTCCTTGCCTGATGAGCTGAACCACTTCTATGGCCACTTTGATAGGGAAAACAAGGAAGTGGCCATCAAGGCTGTGGTCTCTGCAGTTCATCAGCCCCTCACACTCTCCACCACAGATGTGGCTGTGGCACTGAGCAGGATTAATGCACGCAAGGCTGCTGGTCCTGATGGTATCCCCGGACGCGTACTCAGGGCCTATGCTGTGCAGCTGACTGAGGTTTGGACTGACATATTTAATCTGTCACTAGCCCAAGCAGCTGTCCTCGTGTGCTTTAAAACCACCTCCATCGGCATCCAGAATACAATTGTTCTTACCAGACTTGATAGATGAAGACCAAACAGGTTTTGTTAAAGGTCGACAAACATATGATAATATAAGAAGAACTTTCCATATAATAGAGAGGGCTCATCGAAATAAATTACCTGTAGGCCTAATCAGTCTTGATGCCGAGAAGGCCTTCGACAGGGTCAATTGGGAATTTCTTTACTTAGCATTAGAAAAGTTGGGTTTTAATGACAAATCTGTCCAGTGTATCAAGTCATTATATCATAACCCAACTGCTAGAGTAAGAGTAAATGGGTCTCTATCAGAGAGATTCCTCCTGGAAAGAGGAACTAGACAGGATTGCTGTCTCAGTCCCTCTCTATTTGCCATCTATATAGAGCCGCTGGCTCAATTAATCAGACAGCACTTGTTGATTCCAGGGGTCGAAATTAATGGCATGGAACATAAAATTTGTCTTTTTGCAGATGATGTTATGATCTATTTAGCTGAACCCAAAAAACATTTCATAAACCTTATGCAAGTATTAGAGCAATTTAATGAATATGCTGGATACAAATTAAATGTAACAAAAACCCAAATTCTTATGCTTAATTGTAAACCAAACACGCAACTCAAACAAAACTATGACATTAATTGGGACGCAAAATGCATAAAATACCTAGGTATAAATATAACTAAAGACTTGACAAAATTGTATAGGGCCAATTACGATCTAATTACTAATAATATAAAGAGTGACATTGAGAGGTGGACCACGTATCCCATGAGCTTCAGTTATAGGATAAAAGGAATAAAAATGAATGTCTTACCGCGCCTGCTGTATTTGTTTCAATCCCTCCCAGTAGAAATCCCACCAAAGCAATTCTTTGAATGGGACAAAATAATATCCAGGTATATATGGGCGGGTAAAAGACCCAGAGTGCGCTATTCAACACTCCAATTACCTAGAGAGAAAGGTGGCATGGCTCTTCCAAGTCTTAAAAATTATTACTGTGCAGCACAGTTGCGTCCCATCATATATTGGTGCACTTCTAGTTACATAGCCAAGTGGAAAGACATAGAAACACATATACAAGATCTTCAAGTTCAGTCACTTATAGGGGAGAGTAAAATCCATGTATATGGATATTTCAACAGTGGAGGGATAGGGGAATAACAGCATTGAGATGTGTAATTACAGAGGGTGAAATTAGAAGTTTCCAGGACTTAAAGGAAAACTTTGGAATAAGAAATCAGGATTTATTTAGATACTTCCAGTTAAGGGATTACTACAACAAAAAAAGGAAAGTTAAATTAAATGATATCCATCCCCTTACTAAAATGATGATGGACGCCTATGAGCATATACTACCCAGAATAATTTATTTTGTGTATGAAGTGTTGATGTGTAGCGGCCCCTCCTCTACACTATATATAAAATCGAAATGGGATAAAGAACTAAAGATTGAAATAACAGAAACGGATTGGTATGACTTGTGGTCAATACACCAAACTACTACCAGTTCACAACTATGGAGGGAGTTTTGCTGGAAGTGCCTTATCCGCTTCTTTATAACACCTAAGATCAGAAACAAACAAGTCTCCGGACAACAAGCTTGTTGGAGGCAGTGTGGACAGTTAGAAGCAGATCACACACACATTTTTTGGAGCTGTGAGAAAATTCAGTCTTTTTGGGACGATGTGCAAGTAGTTATGTTGGAAGTGTTTGGATTTAAAATACCTAGAACCTCTATGTTTCTACTTATGGGAAATATTAAAGGCATAGTCCTTAAAAGAGATCAATACTTATGTAAGATCCTTCTTGCGGCCTGCAAAAAAACTATAACTAGGAACTGGCTTAAATATACAACTTTGAAGTGTAAACAATGGTTTGGAATTATTGAAGAAATCATGGATATGGAAGAACTTACATATATTTTAAAGATGAAAAAAGGTGCTTTTAAAAGGGACTGGGAAAAGTGGCTGATATATAAAGAATGTAAATACATCCTCAACTAAGTAAACAGTAATGGCTATTAGAATGGTTAACCTCACCAGTTCGGCTTGGTGTTCAGTGTTTTTTTATTTTTTTTTATTAGGGGGGTTAGTGCATACGTATAATTTTAGGTATGCAGGTATACGATGATTTATATTTGAGAATATGCGTGGGTATTGTGACGGCCCCGGGGCCGTATAAAGCTGTATAAGTATAAAGCTGTCTATGCCATGTAGCATACACCTGCGATGTATTTATGCATAATTCCTTCTCCTCTCTTCTGTTAATATTGTTTTTGCTTTAACTGTTCATCCTGTAAATCAAAAATTAAAAATAAAAGTGTTAAAAAAAAAAACACCTCCATCGTGCCGGTGCCAAAACACTCCAATGCAACAAGCCTTAATGACTTCCGTCCAGTTGCACTCACCCCCATCATTATGAAGTGCTTTGAGAGGCTGGTCCTGGCCCATCTCAAGACCTGCTTACCACTCTCACTGGACCCCTTCCAATTCGCCTACCATCAGAACAGGAGCACAGAGGATGCCATCTCTACGGCACTTCACTCTGCCCTGTCCCATCTTGACAACAGCAACACCTATGTGAGAATGCTGTTCATTGACTTTAGTTTAGCATTCAACACCATCATCCCTTCCAAACTGATCACCAAACTCAGTGAACTGGGCATCAATTCCTCCCTCTGTAACTGGATTCTGGACTTCCTAACCAACAAACCTCAGTTAGGTTAGCTAATTACACCACATCAACCATCACCCTGAACACCGGCGTACCACAGGGATGTGTGCTGAGCCCTCTCCTTTACTCCCTCTACACCTACGACTGCACACCTGTACATGGCTCTAACACCATTGTCAAGTTTGCAGACGACACTACAGTGATCTGTCTCATCAGTAAGAACGATGAGACGGCCTACAGGGAGGAGGTCCAGCACCTATCTTCGTGGTGCACTGACAACAACCTGGCTCTCAACACTAAGAAGACCAAAGAGCTCATTGTGGACTTCAGAAAGTCTAAAGCTGGCACACACACACCCATTCTTATCAACAGGACTGAGGTGGAGCGTGTCACCAGCTTCAAGTTTCTGGGTGTCCACATCTCTGAGGACCTCTCTTGGACCCTCAACACATCTATCCTGATCAAGAAGGCTCACCAGCGTCTCTTCTTTCTGAGGAGACTCAAAAAGGTCCACCTGTCTCCTCAGATCCTGGTGAACTTCTACCGCTGCACCATCGAGAGCATCCTCACCAACTGTGTCACAGTTTGGTACAGCAACTGCTCTGCCCATGACCGGAAAGCACTGCAGAGGGTGGTGAAAACTGCCCAATGCATCACCGGTTCCTCACTCCCCTCCATCAAGACCATCCAGGGTAAGCGATGCTTGCGTAAGGCGCACAGCATCATCAAAGACTGTTCCCACCCCAACCACAGACTGTTCGACCCACTCTCCTCTGGGAGGCGTTTCAGGTCTCTCCGCACCCGTACCAGCAGGTTCAGAGGAAGCTTCTTTCCTGTAGCTGTCACCCTACTGAACTCTAGCTCTGCATCCCGGTGACAATTGACTAAAGACAGTAACAAATCTTTTTTACTTTATATTAATTACATATAATATTGTCTTTATTAACTACTCATTCATACCTTTTTTGTTTTCATAAACACTTCTTTACCACTGTTTTATACCAACAAAAATACATCAGTTAAGTATGATTAACAAGTTGTTAATTAAGGTTAAAAGAAATGATCAAATTGCCTATAAAATAACAAACTATTTATACGTAGTTTATTAATGTATAAATAATGTAGGAACAATACTTTGTAGATGATCAATTGACAATAAATGTATGCTTTACAAATACAGCATAGTTATTATAAAGTGTTGCCCGTATGTCGCTCACTTCAACGTTGTGTCGAAGAAGCGACTCTAGGGGTCTCTCTTGAGCACTGAATATACCTCTGATCTATGAAAAAAGGCCAATGAGAAATTGGCAGACAGAATTTGCATGTCCCGCCCCTGGACATACGGTTATAAAGGCAGGGAAATGCATCTGTTTCTTCGAGCCGATGGTTGTGTATGCAGCGAACTGCGAGTCACACACCTGTTCCTCTTACCTCTGAGCGATCTGCTGTTGGATCTACGGCGCACTTCAGCGGCTTTCTCCTTCTCTGCACGGCATTGTAGTTTGCACCTGGGCGCTTCAACAGCGCAAACTAAAAGAGTTGTTTGTTAAAAGAGTGATTTTCTCTAAAAGAGAATTTTCCTCTAAAAGAGCAATACACAGCGGTGCTGAACGCCCTTTTCAGGATGCGTCTTTATAAAGATGCCTTTCTGCCCCTGTGTAGTTCCTGGATGCGGTAGAGTGCTCTCCGCTTTAGACAGCCACAGGCACTGTCTCGTGTTTCTGGGCGGTGATCACACCTAGGCAGCGTTTGTGGATGGTTCATGTTCTCACTGCGATGGCAGAGCGACCCATGAGTATATGGTGATTCCCCAGGTGGATAGGCATGTAGCGCTCCATCTAATTCCCGGAAACCCTACTACCTGGCGGGGTCACCCTGTGCTCCCTTCTAAGGCCTGCAGGACGACGTCATCATTTACTGCCAAAGCCTACAGCAGGCCGCTTCCTCCCTGTACGCCATGGCCATCCAGCAAGTCCAACAGGCAGAGGTGCTCAATGATCTGCACGAGGGTAGCCCTGATCCCGATGTGTTGCAGGAACTGCGCTCAGAGACCGACCACACCCTCAGGGCCACGAAGGTCACAGCACAGTCACTCCATTAGGCGATGGCCACGCTTGTGGTCCAGGAACGTCATCTGTGGCTGAACTTGGTCGAGATGCGTGAGACCGACAAAGCTCGCTTCCTCAACACCCCCCTCTCCCAGTTCAGCTTCTTCGGCGACACCGTCAAGGACTTCGACCCAGCAGTTCTCCGCGGTGAAGAAGCAGACGGAGGCTATATCTCATATCCTGCCCCGCCGCAAGCCTGCTGCCATGAGCCATGCCCTGTCTGCACCCTGAGGGCGTCCTCCTGCGGCAAAGAAACACCCTGCTCCGCCTCAACCCGGGCCCAGCACTCAGCCAGGTCTCTACAGCCTTTACTTCATCGTACCCAAGAAAGGCGGCGGCTTACAACCGATTTTGGACTTGCGAATTTTCAACCAAGCGTTGCACAAACTCCCATTCAAAATGCTCACACAGAAACACATTTTAACCTGCGTTTGGTATCTAGATTGGTTTGCAGTGGTAGACCTGAAGGACGCGTACTTCCACGTCTCAATTCTGCCTTGACACGACCCTTCTTACGGTTCACGTTCGACGGCCAGGCATGTCAGTACAAAGTCCTCCCCTTCGGCATGTCTCTGTCCCTTCGCATCTTCACAAGAGTTGCAGAGGTAGCCCATGATTGGAGTCTTCACCCCTAGTCAGTCCAGCTGATTTGGGAACGGTTCGGTGCTGTGCAAGGTCAGGGAGAACGAGGAACAATCCCCCTTGTGGCTCCTTATTGGCCCACCCGGGCCTGGTTATCGGATCTAGTACTCCTCGCGACAGCCCCTCCCTGGCGAATTCCCCTGTGGAAAGACCTTCTTTCTCAGGGACGGGCACGCTCTGGCATCTGCACCCAGACCTTTGGAACCGCCACGTCTGGCCCCTGGACGGGACGCGGAAGATATAGCTTGTCTACCACCCATTAGGGAACGGAGGTTGCATACGTAACCGAGACGTTAAGTATGGAGTACCACAGGGATCTGTTTGAGGGCCTCTGCTTTTCTCCTTATATACGGTTCCCCTGGGGGACGTTATCAGGAACCATGAAATTAGTTTTCACTGTACTGCCAATGATACCCAACTTTATTACACAACAATATAATTTAACAGTATTTCAGTGAATCAATTATATAAAATACTGGATGGCTAGAAATGTTCTTGTATTCAATTCTGATAAAAGAGAGGTACAAATTATTGGACCAAAAACATCTACAAATAAGCTGCTAATATATAATTTGACTCTTGATGGATCTACTGATCCATCAAGTGAAGAACTTGGGTGTTATGTTTGATAGCAATTTGAAAAACACATCCAATGTTTATAGAACAGCATTCTTTCACCTCAGAAATAAATAGAAAAGATTATGACACAAACTCTCTGTTTCTGATACCGAAAAATTTATTCATGCATTCATGAACTCAAGACTAGATTATTGTAAGTAACCCTGAAATTCAGGGTGGATGTACTGCAGGTTCAATAAATTAACTTTTTATCATCACTATATTGGATACCTGTTAAGTTTCATATTTAAAAATTCTGTTAATTACTTACAAAGTTTTAATGGTCTAGCACCTCAGTACTTAAGCAAGCTTCTAATCATCACATTCACAATGATCTAGTGTTGTGTTCGAGTCCACCTTAGTCGAGTCTGCGTCAAGTCCGAGTCTTTAAACAATCAAGTCTGCGTTGAGTCCGAGTCCAAAAGGGGCCGAGTCAGACTCAAGACCGAGTCCGTAACAGCCCAAGTCCAAATTAATCTGTTGATGAATCTGAATTAAAATTGTAACCATAAATTCAACATCAATACTTTAAGTTTATTTTAAACTTCACAACTAAAAAAAAATATTTGTCAATATAAATGCAAAAAACAAATGATTAGTATCCTGCTGAACAAATGTAATTAGTATCCTGCTGAACTCATATCAGCCATATTACAAGATGCCTTTCTTAAATTGATAAGTGAATTACAATACAAACATTAATAGTACATAAAACATCTTGTCTAGCAGCCATACCACTCTGAGACCTCCTGGGAAAACTAAGGTTGCTGCTGGAAGAGGTATTAAGGAGTCCAGCAGGTGGTGCTCACCCTGCGGACTGTGTAGGTCCTAATGCCCCAGTATATTGATGGGGATACGATACTGTAAAAAGGCACCGCCCTTCGTATGAGAAGTTAAACTGCGGTCCTGACTATATGTGGTCAATAAAAATCCCAGGACACTTCTCGAAAAGAGTAGTGGTGTAACCCGGTGTCCTGGCCAAATTCCCCCCATTGGCCCTCCTCAATCATGGCCTTCTAATAATCCCCAACCATTAAGTGGCTACATCACTCCACTCTCTCCTCTCCAACAATAGCTGGTGTGTGGTGAAAGTACTGGCGCACTATGGCTGCCATCACATTATCCAGGTGGATGCTGCACACTGGTGGAGGTTGAGGAAAGTCTCCTGTTCACTTTGTAAAGCGCTTTGAGGGTTGTGTCAGAAAATAGCTATATATATAAGTGTAAAATTAATTAATTCAAAATATGTGAATATGAGTTGTGTTTATCTTTATCAAAACAAATAATATTTTGGTTTTAAATGTTTCATATAATATTCATATAATATCAACATGAAAATAGAACAAATGACGGCTCTGAGTACCTCCCAGCCATGATCATACAGGAGATGTCCAGATAAGCACAAATCATGAAATTCATCCACACAAACCAGAGGTGTGTAGTAAGGAAGTACAAACACTTTGTTACTGTACTTAAGTACAGTTTTTTTATATTTGCACTTGAACTTTCACTTTCACTTTACTACATTTTGAACAGAAAATTGATACTTTTACTTCGATAAATGCATCCAGACCCTTTAGTTACTTTTGCGACTGAACACCACAAAAATGCATGCAGACTGGCGAGTGATGTGTGAGTCATTCAAAGAATCCTTTGAGTCAAATCATTTAAATTTGATTTCTTTGAACTGAACAAAAAGATTCAAAAAGCAGTCTGAATGATTTGTTTTGTGAATCATGAATCTGAATAATGATCACAAGCAAGGAAGCACCAGATTACGTGTTCCTTCACCTGTCTCTACTGGGGAAGACAAGAAACTGCCCATGTAAAATTGTTTTTTAACTAATTAATTTAATTTAATAAGTTTAGGTTAAACATTATGAAAGCTGTGAAATAATGAAGTTATGTGCGATCAGTCTCCCGCCTTTCCAGAGACCCGTTCATATAAAAGTCAATCATGCGCTAACCTTTTACATTTAACAAAGGTATGACGTGTATGAATAATTACCTGCACTCATGAAAATGTCCAACAATATTTATTTGTATATTTTATGAAGGCCTTTGCCTAAGCAAAAATAGTTTCTGGTGGTTGCTAAAGTGTAATATTTGCTTTGTGGCATATTAATGCTACAGTATGTTATAACTACTGTTTTCTGGATGTTCTTAGGGCATGCTAGGCAAGGTGAACTTTTTGTAGCTTGAAATGTCTGGACACCATTTGCTTGCATTGAATTGACCTATAGTGCTGAAATATTCTTCTAAAATCTTTGGTTGTGTTCTGCAGATGAAAGAAAGTCATACACATCTGGGATGGCATGAGGGTGAGTAAATGATGAGCACCACCAATCAAATAAGTTGCCACATGTTTAATGAACTGTTCCATAATTTATGCAATTTACCTGTACTATTGATACTTAAGTATCAGTTACTTTAATACTTTGACTTAAGTTGTTTTCTCCTGAGCTACTTTATCTTTTACTTGAGTAAATTTCCATGAAGGTATCTTTACTCAAGTATGACAAATGGATACTTTATACAGCACTGACACAAATGAGCAGTACCGACAACTCACAAAAAGTGTTCTTCTGCTAATTACTTGCGATCATAAGTTTCAACCACCGATGTCACTAGAGAGCAAACAGTTCTATAGTGCAGCTTTAAAGACAATACGTTTAAAAGCAATTTGGGATATTTGCTTAGTTTGTATATTTGAGAAGCAAACAATATTAATATGGTGGTTGGCTTTGGGAAATTAGGAATTATTGAGACCAATTATGTATAAGTGGGATATGATTTGGGAAATGTCTTGATTTTGCAGCTGGACTCCTTGTTTGTTTTCTAAGACAATCTCTTGCTCATTCAGATAATATTCCACATAAATACTGCTGCATTCATACTAGGGCTGTCAATTATTTCATATTTTGAATCAAATTACATTATGTGCCTTTTATTCGAATGAATCACATATTAAAACAATATGTATATAATCATTAAAATAATTATAAATACAATACAAAATAAATATAGTCATTAAAACACATTACATCATATACTGTACATTAACTGTGGCAGCAGACAAGTAATGCAAAAATGTGTTTGTTTAAAAGTATTTCCATATCATTGAAAATAATCCTATTATTCACCTAATTCAATCAGCACTATTTATTTATTTATTTATTTATTTTGTACTTGTGTATTAGACAGATGCTTTTGGAGTGTCTTACTTTGGTTGTGTCGTGTCTCACTAGGTTTCAGCATCTCTAGTCATGTCTCACTAGGTTTCAGCATCTCTAGACATAAGCACTGTGTTTTTAGGATCAAGTGAAACACAATTTCGAGACCCCTGTGTTCTGTTGTGTTCAGTCCAGCTGTCTTTGACTGCAAGAGCAAGCCATCTGTGGAACACTGCTGCCTTTTCACGTTGGTTTGAAGAGGTGTATTTCCGGCACAGCCAGAGTTGCGCTGACTGTCCCCTACTGCCACAGAATCCCCCCAACAGTGTAAGTGAATAGTCATCTAAAGTCAGATTGTCAGATTCATCAGCCAATTAGATTGATTCATTTGTTCTTGTGGGTGTGGTCTTTAGGATATTTCCCAGTCCAGGACTTCTAGCTGGCATTGAGTGATCCAATCAGGCTTTAAGTGATGTACATATTTCAAGAGCGAAAGCTTAAGATCAAGCTGTCTGCCGATTCAGCTGGATTTAAAAACAGGAGATGTTCTGCATGATCGTGTGATTGCTTAATTTATTAAAGAGTAAAGGAGGACTGACTTTCACTTGAAGTAAATTGGTAAGTGTTTTTTGCATTGTTATAGCAACATCAGGAGTTTTCTACATTTAAATTAGGCTGCTGGAGCATTCAGTGTTGGATCAAGTTTTGAAAAGTGGAAAACTCGGAAAGTCAGATTTTACAACTTCCTACTAGGAAAAGTGCAATGGAATGCATCTTAAAGTCAGAATTACAACTTGTAGACGCCTGCAGAAATTCTGAACTCCGATTTCACCGAGATGCAGGGGCATGATGTCACACAAACATGTCGACACTCAAGGAGATATGCAAAGTAAGTGAAAAACATTCACTTTATTAAGTAATATCGATAAATGAGTTTGTTTACACATTACATGATATTAAAGCTTGTTTAACAAACACCTGCAGAAACAGGTGAATAAAACATTATAACTCTTTTGATAATCGTACACCTGTGCTTACAAATGCTAGCGCTGCAACATTGTTTATCAGTTGGGCTGCTAGGAGACATCTCTAATGAGTGTAAAACGCCTGCTAAGCTAACGGGAGCATTTAAATCGCACATTTTATTAGATAGATTTTTACAGGCATTATAGACCTCCTTGGTAGATTCATATGAAAAATTATGATTTTTGAATGTCTGTTTGGAATGTCATGCAGTTTAATTAGTAGTATTTACTAGTTTACTGCGACAGAATGTATGTTGCCCAAAGGCATAGGGTGTCTTCTTCATTGTGTTTTCTTAATAGCATAAATCACACAGAAGGCCTAGACTTTAAATGCACGGCTCGCCACTGGAAGAAACATTAAGCTGGTATATCAAGCTTGAATTGTTCTGATGGTAGGATCATTCCTTATTATGTCATTATGTACGGTTCGGGCCATGATTAATTACATTTTTTCGTTTTATGCATTATTTTTGATATGATTTATCAAACTAAATTAAAAGATTAAATCAACAGCCCTAATTCATACATTGAAGTTATTGAATTTTACATACAGTTTGTAACATTTTAATACAGTAAAAGATCTACTTTTTGAGCCATTGTGTCTTAGTCAATGTTATTTCAATGTTGCACACTTAAATGTTTTTTATTGCACTAAAAAGTGGTTAGAAAAAAGCAACGCTCTCCTACATTTCTGATAACTTGGCTATAAGTGTGCTTATTTCCATAGGTGGTGCAAGCAGCAGAGGGTGGCAATAGACAGACAGTTTTGGCCCTTAATAAGGAATAATGTATATATTTAACAACATTGACATTTCTTGTCATTTCAGCCCTACAATTTGGTCAAAAACTACTAGAGCACACAATACTTTATATTGATAACATTAATGACCAAGCATTCCTTACACATATTATACACAATTATTTCCATGTCATTAATGATGTTCAGATTAAACTTATCTCATAGGACTGAAATAATGGCACCAGTCTTAGCGAAACCACAAATAATGATATGCACTTCCTTTCACATGCAGATAGACGAGCCGTCTTTCATGATTAATGACAGTTAAACGCCCTGAGAACCTCCACAGCCCACCCACACTTCAGCTGAAAGAAAGTTATCGTGTTCTTTCTCACACACTCACGTACACTCACTCAGCAAAAGGCACTATTTGATCGATATTTTCCACTTGTTCAAACTCTGTTCAATAGCCTTGTGTGAAATTTCCACTCCAAATGGCCTCTAAATGGAGAGGATAGATGATTTGGCGCAGAGCAGATGGGCACGGGGTGGCACAGACTGGCACACATGATGCACACTGCTGCTCATTAAAATGCATATTCATAAATTCAACTCAACACATATTAGAACGATAAAACACAATCTGACTCATTTCTGTTAACTGTGGGATTGTCACTATGAAGTCAATGATACTTCATCTGAATTTACTATTGCTAATGAAAATGTATGAGTTCAACCAATGGTTTCCATTACATGTTAAGAAAGCTTCCAATAGTAAGCCATTGACACACTGCATAATGATTAAAATAAAAGTAGTTAATGTACATTTGAATATGATTATATGTGAATATATACTGTATGAATAAAACATTTGTGACATTTATAACTTTTTGAAGTGTTACCAAAGACTTAGGCATCAGATGTTTGTTAGTGTCAGTAAAAAAAATGTTAATTCAAACTTGTGTCGCGTTGACAGTGTGTGTGTTTACACACTGAAATCTTAAGTGCACTCTTGGGTTATTCATCAGTGTTTTTCAAGTGTCACTTCAAGAAAAGATTCTTTCTTTTCTCCTCAGAGGTCAGTTCTCTCAATCCTGAACCCTCCTCCACCACCCATGCAGTCACATCTCAGTCTCTCTCTCTCTCTCTCTCTCTCTCTCTCTCCTATAGATAGCATACATTTTCCACTCTCACACAACCGGCTCACCATCCATCTTAACTGGCCTTAATAAAGTGGCTGAATATTTATTAATCAAATATACATTACAGTATGTGAATTGATGTGTTTAGTTTCATACACAGAATCTGGCACCTTCCATGCTAGAAGACCACTGTACCACACAATCATAGAAGCATATCTTCTTATAAGTGTTGACATCATTGATATGAATAGTGTTGCATTATGTATAATTACTGAATGTGGCCAAAATCTGCTTTATTCCCCTGAGAAACTGACCCGAGTTCAGCTTGGACCGCAGATACTGGAGATCCAGAAGCTTCTCGATCTCTTGGCAACACTTTCCGGCTTCACCATTGGTCTGTTTCATAATCTGCCAATCATTCTATACTGCTATTGTCATGGCTATGACAGAAATGCTCTTTGTGTTGCCAGGAAGAAGCTGTGTGCCTGATTCTAAAATGCAGGGTGCCCGGGGCTGAGGGGAAGGGAGGGCCTGACACAATGAAATGCGGATTATTGGCCAGAAGACAATTCGGCCACCTGGGGGATGTGTGTGTGTGTCTGGAGCTTCACATAATCACACATAATATTTATATGTACACTCCTATCTGCACACATTTCTTTTTGTAGACTTTGACTTTAAGGAACCCCCTTCAAAGGGCTTGTGATTGTTGGGTTGTGGATCTTGAGCACTTACCCGATTGGGTTGTTTTTGTGTCCTGTGAAAGTCTAGTTAGCCAACTGGCTATTTGGAACAGATTTCAATGTGTTGATCAAAGGCTTTTTAGATAAAAATGTGTTATGTATATTTAATCTGAGAAAATTCAACATCAGCACTCTAGCTGCTAACTACAGTAATAAAATCGCAGCAGTTTTTATTGTCTTTGATGGAGAATCATAACGTTTGTGAGATTAATGTGTTTTCGCATTCCTAGTTTTAATATTATTCTTTATCTGAGCATTTAATATAGAGTAATCATTTAACCATCATCATCATCATTTCAAAAACACAGAATACTCACTGCAATGTCGCTGTGAGGTGATAACATTATTCAGTGACCCCTGACCCATGACCCTGACTCTGCACAATGAACAATGACCCTGACTGCTGCTGGTGGTCAATTTTACAATTTGTCTTTGCAGTAAGATTTATAATGTATTTATAACTATTTGAAGTTATATGCTCAACAGTTTTACATAGGTTATGACACACTATAGCACTAAAACTCTGGTATAATATGAATAGGAAATGAATATAGGAAGACATTCTCCATTTTCTCTTCTCCTTTATTCATTCTTCAGCCAAAATGCCATTAGGCCAATTCTTTTTTCTAGCTTTCATCTTTCCTTTATTGTTTAGCATTGTTTGTGTATATCTGGGACTGAAATTGCAATGTTTATTTAACAGATTCCACTTCATACAGTATGCAGTTCAGCAAGATCTTACACTACTATCTCTGAAACTATCAGAGAATATCAGTGAAAACAAGAATAATGTTCAGATGAAAGAAAGCAGCAATGTCAAATGTCCCACAGTGTGCCAGAGGGGCTGTTTCATCCCTGACACTGCTGTAGCTCTTCACGCAGGCTCTCCCGGGAGGCTTTAGCACTAATTTGAAGTTTAATTTGACGTGACTCTTTGACTAATAGTGCGCGCTGGAAATTAATTAATCTGATTTGACTTGTGCTAATTTCTGATTCCCACAAACTAGCTTTCCCTTCGGAGCCTTGCAAATAAACATAAGGCGGCCTAGCTGGTGGAGATGTTGCAGTGTCAAGGCGTCAGAGAAGACGTAGAACGGCAGAGACAGGTGGGACGGAGGCAGCCCCCCAGAGAACGGGTCACATCTGAAGATCTTTGAGCACACATACACTTTGGGATGCTGGGCAACTGGTTTCTGACATTTTCATGCCAACAGACGGCAACAATATAATGAAAAAATCCGGACGATGCAACCAATATGTAAATAAAGTCATTCATTTTTCTTTTTTTTTAACATTTGGGTCACTATTGCCCCCATGGATGCCTTATATAAACCGGTTGGCATGGTTGGTCTACTTTGAATGGATGGGCTTTTAGAACAAGAAAGTTAAGGACGGTTTTGCTTTCAACTGAGCCATATAAAGCTTTTGAGAGTGCACCTCATTTCTCTTTTCCATTAGAAGCATTTTGAAATGGCTCCTTTTTTTCATTTTCCTCAGAGGAACTTTAAAAATTGAACAGAATCTGAAAGTGCATCCTGAAAAACATGTAGGTCTTCATGACAAAAACAAATCTTTCGAGGAGAAGAGTACAGATGGATATATTTAACATACTGTAAATGCACTGTGATGTGTCATCTGAGATTATTTCTCTATCTCAAGGACTATAGCATCTATATTGACTAACAGTGAGTCAGTGTGAAGCAGTGGGTGAAGTTGGCAGCCCCCACACATATATCCACTGATCTCTATCGACTCTACTAATACTTTATCACATCATTCAATACTGATACAGATATCACTCACTACCTTCAACCCACCAGGCAATATACTAGCAGATTTCAGTACATGAGGAATCAAATTTTCCTTGATATTTTGACATAAAAGAGCTAATTGTACTATAAAACATACTGTTTCAGAACTCAAAAAGGCCTCTACAGTCCAAAAAGAACATTTATTGTTTCCACACTGCAAAAATGACTCATTTTGAAAAGTTTTCAGTATTTGGTGCTCATTGGAATACCTGCCCCCCAAGCAACATATATAATTGTAATGATGGAAGAGTGGTAATATTGTTAATCTAGTTTGCGTTTAACCAATGAAAAGTTAAGATTAAGTAAGAGAAAGTTCCCCAAATGTTGTTCCTGGCTGTGGAAAACCTACATCTCTGCATATCATTCCGAAGGATCCCAACATTTGAAATGAGTGGCATATATTTATTTAAACAAAAGTTTTAAACTGAATTTATACGGAAGTTTAAACTAAAGATACAATTTTTAACTAAGCTTACATATTGCAGCTTTAAGAAAACCCTTGACATTAGCCTTACAATTGTAACTAAAACCAAGCGCATACTGCACAGCTCTGTCTTTTGTTTATGGGGGACTATTCATTCTTGACTGAAGCTCTGTTTACAGCAGGTATTAAAGATGCATTTGGGGTGATCCGATTACTGTACGGTACACCTGGCCGTCTCTTTTGACCATTTGTGTTCAGATTTTTAGTTATTTTAGTGGAATACATATGAACAGCTGAAAATAATGAGACTTGAGATGTAGGTATTGTATTATTATATTTTCCTATAATATAGGGTATCTTGCTTCTCAATGCATTGCTCTGCTCTTGCTCTCTCTCTATATTTCAATGGCTAAAGCTCATTATTAGTCTCTATTTCATTGGGACAATGTGCACACCTGGCAACTCCTTGTGCAAATTGTCAGCTATACACTAAGCTAAAATGCTATATGCACATGTTACTAGGTACAATCATATTTTCTTATCAAGAAAATTATCATAATTAGATGATCATTGTTAGATCATAATTTATTTTTTTCTAGTAAGTCCTTTGATATTAGGGCAAAAATCATATTCTTGATAATAATATTTGTATTGTTTTCCTGTAAAAAGATATAAAAATCCTTGATACAAGATCAATTTGACTTATTTTGTTTTAGAAACAACACTGCGTAAGATATTTAGGTTTTTCATAGAATGTATTTTTAACATGTGTATTTTGTCTTACTGTACTGGCAGATTTTTTATAGTCAAAACAAGTGAAAAAAATCTACCAGTGCTGAAGAAGTAATCCAAAGTATTTAGAATACATTACTGACCTTGACAAAATATGTTACAAATTACATTTTACAGCATGTATTCTGTAATCTGTATTGGAATACATTTCAAAAGAAACCCTCCCAACCCTTTTTACAAGTAGTCTGCATCTTGTCAACTACCCGTGTGTTGTTTTCGTACTTTACAGGAAAACCAAAATTCTGCCACACTGGCGAGTTCAGCGTATTCTAAATCTCTGTGTTAGGCGTGTTGCTGCTGTCTGCAGTCATTTTCAAATAATGGAAACGCATTTGGTGAAGTACAGCTACAATTTCACAGAAGATAAAGACTGTGTCCTCTGTTGAAAGTGTCTGTACAAGGCTTAAGGGTTTTTGGTTTCTTGCAAGTGGGCCCTGTTCATCGGGGGGGCCTCCACCCCAGTAGGAAAGCTCCGCAAAAAAAGGCTAAAGGGGTGACATGTTGTTCTAGGTACATGCGCAAATACATTTTTGTCAGGACTCTCTGAGCGGTTCACTTTAGAGGTCCGCTGGGTTTGGGTCTGTTAGGGGCCGTTCACATCAAACGTGTTTTTGTGTGCGTCTTCCCTGTTTTTCCATTATTTTCCTTTGTTTATAAACGCTAAATTAATGTCCATACCTGCTGCATATCTTGCTGTTTATTATGTGTCTCATGCAGGACCAGCACATTTTTAGACACTGTGTCAAGTTAAAAAAGAACTTCAAGTCTCAAAAACGCATGTTCAGACACCTGCGTTCTGTTTCATTCGTTGCGTTGCATCTACAGTGGATTGTTTTTAGTGCAGGTGTTATAAGTTATTAAGTTCAGGTTGAAAAGAGGTTACTCTTTCACATTATTTTACTCTTTCACATTATTCTAGATTGTTCTGCACCAAGCAAAGTTTTGGCACTTGGTAAACGGCAATGTTTTTTTTTCCCTTCTGCTCTAGTGTTGTCATGTTCACTGTGCTTTTATGTTGAAGTTTAGTTTAGTTCCTGTTTTGTTCCTGTTTCCTTTTTGGGTTTTGTAGTCCTTTTGTAGTTTATTTTTCTTATTGGTCTTCCCTTTCTCTGATTGTTTTCCCAGGTGTTCCTTGTTTCCCCTTGTATATTTAAGCCCTTGTTTCCCCTTGTCTTTCTGTCTGTTATTTCATGTTTAATGTGTTTTGCAGTTTTTGTGCCAAGTTCCCCGTGGTTTTCTTTATTCCGAGTTTTCTTGTTTTTGGTTAAATAAAATGCTGCACTTAGATCCTCTCTCATTGCCTGTCGTTACAAGTGTGCTGAGGGGATGCTGTCCATGTATGTTTACTGTAACATTATTGTTACGAATGTTGCCTTCGATGCTTATATAAAATAAAGCCTTTTACAACATGGAGAACTATACTCTGCCGAGTAAGAATATAAGCTCCAGGTGAAAGCATAGAAACAGAAATATATTATTATTGTATACAACAAATACTCACAGTAATAATACTAATACTGTATCATATTATAATGAAAAACTGGGCAACAATAAATAATTGTTGGGTTATAATATTGATAAATAACAACTGAAATAACAACCAAAATGATATGTATATATATATATTTGTATATATATATATATATATATATATATATATATATATATATATATATTTGTAGGTAAATATTGCTTTTTTTTATCACTGTATTGTGGAAACAAGCATTAATCATTGTGACAGGGCAGAGGGTGGGGCCGGGTCGTGATTATACATACCGGTTCCTTATCAGGCTAATTAAGCATCCGAGAGGGATAAAGGCCGACTGCGGAGGGTGATGCGGCGAGAAAGAGATTGTTTATGGTCAGCTGACTGTCATGTGTGTTTGTGTCATTTGTTTAAGTTTTTCATTAAACTATTATATATATTGTCAAGCCGGTTCTCTCCTCCTCCTTTCCATTGAACTGCTTTACAATTATTAACTAGTTTTTTAATTCATTAAACATGTTGAATGTATTGGCTACAACGGGTGATAGGATTTATTTAAATGATGATGTAAAATAAATTTTATGTCATTTTAAGGCAACATTTTCTAAATGGGGCATCGTGTTGGTTGGTTGCTTGGGGCATCAGAAATCGTAACCACTAAACTAAGTGGTGACTTTAACACTCTCAGCAGCACGTGCGCAACTGTGAGCAATGTATTTTTTCAAATTGCTTGGCTGCGGAGTGCTTGTAACGTGGTGCATTCTGCCGGGCCTACATAATTGTTTAGCCTACCTGACTGGTTCCCTGTGGAGTGACACTCCAATATTAAAAACTTGAACCGGTTAAACTCTTCTATTTGTTGCTGAAGCAAAGCAAGTTTCTAATTTTATTATTATTTTTTTTTATCTTTTATGTAATACAAATTTTCTAATAAATCATGAAAGAAAGCAGCTTCAAAATGTATCTCTCTACCTTAAGGAAAAGAAAATGAAAACAGACAGTTTTGTAATTAATGGACTGAAAATATTTGTTACATTTTATTGCTTCGTAATATTTTGTTTTACTTGATGGCATAAAGCCAGAGTGTTTGATATGCAGCGAGTGTATCGTGGAAACAAAGGAATACAATTTGAGAAAGCACTTCAAGACCAAGCTCATAAACTTCAACATGCATTTTCCTGCAGGCTGTGATGCTCACTGACATAAAGTGCAAATTTTGACAGATATTTATGAGCAAAGACGAGCATCATGGTCTGTACCTTGCAAGAGAAGGCTACATCAGCATCTCTCCGTGTAGCATGGATCCTTGGAAAAAATAAAATAAATGTTCACCAACTCAGAGACCATAAAAGATTGTATACCAGACGTTGTACAGGAGATTGGGATCAGAAACAACATAATAGCATCTATACTTAAAATACCGATGTCTGACAGAACAACCAGGAGAAGAGTTGAAATACTTTTGTGGCAGCGGGGGCGTGGTCAAGCGCCCGTTCGGAGAGAGGGAGCGGTAAGGGCGCTTGCACCTGAGCTAAAATATGTCTAACACCTGTCTCTGATTTCAGTAAGCACGGGGAGAGCGGCATATAAGAGCCACAACAACGCCAGTGGGGAGGGCAGTCTAGCGTTGCCATCCGGAGCCCAAAGAAGTTTTGTTTATAGAGAGATCGTTCCTGTGTTCTTTTAGACAATTTATGTTCGGTGTTGTACTTTTTGTTTTGGAAATTAAAACCCATACCTTTGAGTTCACCCTCCTGTTATCGTGTCCTGTTTCCCCTGTCCAGTCCAGTGAAGTTTCACAGTGCGGGAGCGACCTCCCGGCTGAGGAGGCTCCGGATGGCCAGTCGGTCCTCTGCTTGAGCCCGCATGATCTCAAAGAACCGTCGATCCTGGTCCTCCCGGAGCTCAAGCAGGGAGTGCTGGTGGCTTTGATGGAGTGTAGCGAGGGACTGGAGGACTTCGGTCAGCTGGGCGGACTCTACGGGGCGACCTTCCATAACTAATTTCCCGGGTTTCGGCACCACTGTGAAACTTCACTGGACTGGACAGGGGAAACAGGACACGATAACAGGAGGGTGAACTCAAAGGTATGGGTTTTAATTTCCAAAACAAAAAGTACAACACCGAACATAAATTGTCTAAAAGAACACAGGAACGATCTCTCTATAAACAAAACTTCTTTGGGCTCCGGATGGCAACGCTAGACTGCCCTCCCCACTGGCGTTGTTGTGGCTCTTATATGCCGCTCTCCCCGTGCTTACTGAAATCAGAGACAGGTGTTAGACATATTTTAGCTCAGGTGCAAGCGCCCTTACCGCTCCCTCTCTCCGAACGGGCGCTTGACCATGCCCCCGCTGCCACAACTTTCAAATTATTTTTTTGAAACTCTATTAGACAAAGTAAAAAAGGAGGTGATGTCACTAGCTGTGGATTAATCAACAAGTGGTAGTAACTTAGGAGAGCTATGTCTCTACTTGAAAAATTTTTATGCTATGTGCTTTCGGGAGGACCTGTTGGGTCTAATTCCATTGCAGGGACAAGCAACTAGTGAGATACTTTAAAAAAAAAAGTTGTTTCACTTTTTACTGAGCATGGACTAGATTTGCAAAGAGTAAATACTTGTTACAGATGCCGCTCCTTCAATGTCAGGGAGGGTGAGGGTGAAATCATAATTAATTTAATTAGAGAAACTTCAATCCTACAGCATTGCTTGTTTCACAGGCAGACATGTCTACTGATCACTCTGATTTACTCCAACATATCAATGTTTGGCGGCTAATAAGGGCAATGCACTGAAAAGGTTTTGTGAAATTGAGAGATTGAGGAATTTTCTTTGTGACCATCATCACAACAAATCCACCACAATTCTCAAATGCTTGATGAGACCTTCATGACAGATGTGTTTTCTGAGTGACATCATAAATCATTTGCACAGCCTTAATCTGGAAATGCAGTAAAAGAGAAAACATTTGAGTGATATTGTGAAAAAACTTGATGGATTTAACCGCAAGATGGACTTGTTTTTAACTAGATTTGACCACTGCAAAAATGCTGCACTTTTCAACACTGTATGACAGAATTGTTAGACAAACTTCGTTCAAACCAGAACAAAATCTGCAGAAAGATTTGACAACTTCAATATACCAACAGAGGTGATGTACTATGGATTTTCTGGGGATTTTGTCTGGGGGATGTGTGCATTTTTGTGTTGCAGGCCCAGTTCCCAAACACCAGAAGTTTGGCGATTTCATTCTGACTATGTTTGGTACAACTTACACATGTGAATCAAGATTCTTGCATATGAATGCAATAAAAACAGACACTCGTTCCTCCCTTACAAGAGAACCCCTCCACTAGCGCTTGAGTATTACTCTTACTACTTATGAGCCAAACTTTGTAGCTCTTTCAAGTGCAATTTTAGCTATTAAAAAATAAATAAAAAAAAAGAGCACTGGTCACTAATTGTGCATGTATTTTATGTTTAGTGGACATAATAAACAATGTGATTTTACAGCCTATACGTTTTAAAAGGTATCCTTCAGAGCTTGTTTTGAGATTTTTTAAGTAAAATGTTGCTATTTTAATCAGCGTTAACATTTTGCTCATACAATGTCAATCAATAGCAATTTTAGTGTTCAACAGGGGGAAAAAATACTAGTTTTCTAAATGTGTATGGTTGGATAATGTTCTGTTGCTACCTATTCAATACGTAACAATAACTATGTTTGAAAGTTAGATAGTGATGGTTCCCTAACTGTCACTCACTCGAAGTTGTGTCGATGTAGTAACACTAGGGGTCGCTCTTGGGATCCCCAAACACCTCTGATCTTTGAGAAAAGGCCAATGGGATTTGTCGATGTGGTATTTGCATGCCACTCCCCTGGACATACAGGTATAAAAGGTGCTGGCTCGCAGCCACTATTTCAGATTTTTTCTTTTGAGCCGAGTGGTGTCGAGCAGCGAGCTCCACTACCATTCCATTAATCTCGTTGAAAAGCATATGCTGTTGGATATATGGCATATTTCAGCGGCTTTCTCCCCCTCTGCGCGATTGATGCAGAGTACGCCCTGGTGCTTCGACCGCTAGATGAATATATATGTATGTTTTCTCTAAAAGAGTTCACACTGACGGACAGCATCTTTTTAAAGATGCCTTTCCGTCTGTGTGTAGTTCCTGGATGGGGTCGCTATCTATCTGCCTATGATGGCCACAAGTGCTGCCTCACGTGTCTGGGCCATAGTAACGTTGAGGCAGCGTTCGTGGATGATTGTATTTTCACTGCGAGAACATGACCATGGCAAAGTTGCGGTCACAGCTATCCTTCGAAAGCCACTCAAGCCACTCTCCGCCCTGGGCCTCCAACCTACGGGTATGATGCAGGGTTGGTTAGCACTGGGGGCAATTTGGGGACCCCAATGGGAGTGGTTCTTCCGGGCAATCCCCCACAGACCTCCCATTCCCCAGCACGCTTGTTTACCTGTTCTGGGGTAGTTCTGGGATGAGACAGGCAGCTCGCCTCAGGGCAAGTTTAATGTCTCTTTCGGAGCTCGTGAGCAGGATGAGTTCTTGATCACAGCATCGGAGAGCGGGTTGGTGCAGTCGGACAATGAGGAATCAATTTGTCTTCCACCTTTGGGCATGGCCGCCCAGTCTGAGGCCGACACGGAGCTGACCGCCATGCTTGCCAGGGCTGCTGCAAGTGTCAGGCTGGACTGGAACGCTCCACCCTGACCTGAGCCCTTGTGGCTTTATGATTGGTTCCTGGGTGCGGAGCGCCACTCACAACCGTGCCCTGTCCCGGTCCATTTCTTCCCAGAGCTGCACGAAGAACTCACAAAGTCATGGAGGGCATTACTGCCCGAACCTGACTTCTGCATTCATCTGCTCTCACTACACTCGACGGTGGGGCGGCCTGGAGATACACAGAGATTCCTCAGATGGATAAGGCGGTTGCGATGCACTTGTGCCCACAAAACGCCGCCACCTGGCTCACCAAGACTCCCGTCCAGGGCCTGTAGGTCTGCATTCTCTCTGCCGACCAAAGATTACAGTGCCACTGGACTGGCCTCCTCTGCCCTGCATGCCATGGCCCTCCTGCAAGTACACTAGGCCAAGGTATTGAAAGAGCTGCACGTGGGTTGTCCTGACCCCGAAGTGATGCAGGAGCTGCGCTCGGCAACCGTTCTCACCCTCCGGGCGACGAAGGTCATGGTGCGGGCACTCGGGCAGGCGATGTCCACCTTGGTGGTCCAGGAGCGCCACCTATGGCTGAATGTGGTCGAGATGAAGGACGCCGACAAGGTCCGCTTCCTCAATGCTTCCATCTCCCAGATCGGCCTATTCAGCGACACCGTTGAGGACTTTGCCCAGCAGTTGAAGAAGCGGACAGAGGCCATCCAACATATCGAACACACAAAACCCTCCTATTTTGTGTGTTAGAGAACTTCATCCATCGTCAACTGCTTATCCTGTGTACAGGGTCGCGGGGGGCTGGAGCCTATCCCAGCTAACATTGGGCGAAAGGCGGGGTACACCCTGGTCGCCAGTTCATCGCAGGGCCACACATAGACAGACACACACTCACACTCACATCCACACCTAGGGTAATTTTTTGAGACAACAATTAACCTAGCCTGCATGTCTTTGGATGGTGGGAGGAAGCCGGAGCACCCGGAGAGAACCCATGCAGACACGGGGAGAACATGCAAACTCCACGCAGAAAGGCCGGGGCAACCGGGGTTTGAACCCACGACCTTCTTGCTGTGAGGCGACAGTGCTAACCGCTGCACCACCGTGCCGCCCTGAGAGAACTTTATACTGATAATAAATTATATTTAGCATTTTTCTCAATACAATAATATTTCACACCTTGTCATTTAAGTGTTGTTATATTGAATCGAGATTGCACTAAATTGTGAACCTCATATCTTATATCGAACTGAATTGTGTGATGAACATATCCTCCCATCCCTAAATTAGATACATAATGAGCACACACATTTTTACTTGAATGTTCTGTCAATATGTGTTTTACTGTGCTGCGATTTATGTGTAAAAATGTAATCGATGTGTGTGTGTGTGTGTGTGTGTGTGTGTGCGTGCGTGTATGTGTGCATGTGTGTCTGAGTTCCTGTCAGTGGAGTCAAAGATCAGGCTGATCACAGAGCTGCTGAGCTTTTGAAGTCTCTGAGGGACTGACAGTTTTTCAACCCCATCAGAACATAACCACAAACACACATATGTTGGTGCGGCTATCCTTATGAGGACTCAACATAGACACAATGATTTTTAGACTGTAGGAATTATAGATTATATCCCCTAACCCTACCCCTCAACCTAACACTCACAAAAAAAAAACTTTATGCATTTTTACATTTTCAAAAAAACATTGTTTTGTATGTTTTTAAGCGATTTGAATAATGGAGACACTAGAAATGTCCTCATAAACCACATTTATAGCATAATACCCTTGTAATTACCAGTTTGTAACTTAAATATATTTACCTCCTAAATCTGACAGCTGGATGGCACCATTGATCAAATTTAAGTTTACCAGAATAGAGTATTCCAGAGAGCTGTGAAATAAGTAAGGAATAATTGACAACAGTCCGTTGAATTATTGAAAAATAATGCACACACCGAGGTGGTAATGCCCGGTGAGCATTATTTTTTAATAATTATACGGGCCGCTGTCAATTATTCCGCTAACACCATGGTTACCACACCTTAAGACATTGTTCAGTGTTTAATTTCAAGACATTTTCAGTTTTTTTGTCCCTAAAACACTCTTGTGAGTGGAACTACTTTCTTCCATCACGGATTCAGTCACTAGTTTGAACACATTAACTAGCAGTGGAGGCTTGTGCTGCTTTACTGGAGTAACAAGGTAGTGCGTGTGTGCGAGAGAGAGAAACTGAGTGAGATTCAAATTGCCAAGATGTAAGTTTAAGTAGGCTACTCATCTCAGCAGCAGCAAGTGTTGCCATTGTTGTATATAGATTATCTGTTGCTAAACAACTGTTCCATCCCCACTAAGTCACAGGGGTATGCTGACATGAAGGCTCTTTTGCTCACATGTGTGTGTGTATGTTTGTGTGTGTGTGTGTGTGTGTGGGCAGGTTTACGTGGTTTACTAGGACTTTTTTTTTAGGTTACAAACAGTTAATTACAAGGGTATTATGCAATAAATGTGGTTTAATGAGGACAAAAGTAAAAATGTAGAACATTTTTTGTGAGGGTCAGGTTTATGGGTTGTGTTAGGTTTAGGGGATAGAATCTATAGTTTGACAGTATAAAAATCATTATGTCTATGCAGAGTCCTCATAATGATAGCTGCACCAACGTGTGTGTGTGTGTGTGTGTGTGTGTGTGTGTGTGTGTGTGTGCATGCGTGGGTGGGTGAAAGTGGACAGAAATACATTTAGGAAGTTATAAACATTGTTTGTCATTCTTATCCAATGTACTTATCCGGTCTTTGTTTTATTTTATTATTTTGCTGTGGTAACCTGTACTGCTCTTTGAAATAGCTTAAATATTTTGATATGGAACCGTTATGCAGTCAAGACCTGGAACTACTTCATAGCCCTGCATTTACTGAAAAATAATTGCACACATTTGAACGTCTGTCAACCGATCAGAATCAAGCATTCAACAGACCTGTGGTATAAATATAAAATAAAATCATTACAGCTGTAGTGATAATCACACGGCCACTCATTTGAAGAGGTAAACCTCACACAAAACACCAAAGTACAGTATGTGGTGAATTTGATCACACATCACTTAAGGTGAACATGTGTGTGTTTATGAATGACATGTAACCCTTCCCTCCATTTACCTTGGGGAACCAGCTAAGGAATTTCATCTTAACAGTATAAAAATGATCTGAACGGACAATTTAATAAATTAGAAAGATGTAAATTGCAGGGAATGAATAATCTGAATAATCTGAAGGATGTGTGAGATCCGGCCTAACCTTTAGAGCCCTTACCTACCTATCAACACAAAGAAGACACAGTTGTAATACAATTTATTTTATTTACAAAAACAATAAAAGCTAACAACTATTAAATGGGACAAATATGCTAAAACCTACTACAAACGGTTAAGAAAAATTGCATATGATGGAAAGATGCAAATGGCTGAGTTGGATGTAGCTACAGTATAGCAGAGTTTTGGTTATTTTATGGAGGATAAACTGTTATTCCTCTATAAACTAATTAGGTGAAGACCTTATCTCTAATTAAACAAATAATTCTAAGATTATTTGTAAAATATTTGGTTCACAGCTGATGCAGTCATTAGAACATTAGAAAATCATAAACTGATGGTATACACTTATGCCAATATTTCTAGAAAGATGTTTGAATAGAGATATTTATGTTATTGATGTGCGATGAGGTTGGTGATGGTGACATCTTCCACTGGTGGTTCAGGGCCACTCTAAAGTTGTAAAGGAGCTGGATTCCATTTCAACAGGCTTGAACACGAAGTGCTGCTGATTTCCTGGAGAACCATGAGGGTCCTTGCAATCTGGAACATGCAGACACAGCCCTGACTCCAGTGCAGAATTTAATCTGGAAATTGCAGATGAAGGAAAACTTGAAGAAAATGTTTGCTTGCAAAAGCTTAACCTTGTTATTGGAATTTCTGTAGTTATCTCCCTAGTATGGGGACTCCGAACTTGGAGTGAGACTTGGTACTTTGTTAATCTGTTGCTGTCTCTCTTGACTGAAGACTCTCACCGTCCGGAGACTCAGAACTTGGTGAACTGGTACTGCCTTCTACCTCACTGTCTGGAGACACAGAACAATGGTGTGGCTGTTGAAACATAATTTGATAGCTTTCACTTAAGGAAGAGGTTTCAAATTGCTGCCTTTCTGTTCCAGTGTTCTGATTGGCTGTTGGAATCAGAGGTGGCACACACAGTGTTATTTTCAGTTATTTGTCATTTTGAAGGATCCAAAGTTTTTTTATGTGGAGATGTGTCCTTCTTTTGGAGAATCTCTTTGTTTCAGTTGCTCCATCCAAATGACCAGGCAAATCAACAGAAGCAGTTTGATGGTCGTTAGATGTCCTGTAGTCATTCACACCTAGGGTTTAGGGATGGGGAGACTGGGTGAACAATAGTGAATCTGGTGATGGGGTAAACTCCTCTGCAAGGCACTTTGTCTTCCAAAAAGGTGCCTGGAAATGGTCTTTTAAGTCTTTCGTGATGGCAAAAGGCTACTTATGTATGGCCTGTTAACATCAAGAACCTGATCACATCAATGTGAAGATTCATGAAAGGGCTTTGGAATGCCTTTGTCTTCTTGCTGTCTACTATGCATCTTATTCAAACAGATGGATATGTGAACTCATATAAACACCAAGCCATAACTACACACAAATGCACAGGGTACGTCAAAGAGTTTTTAAATGAAATGCTGAAATGTTTGTCAACATCCCACTCACATTCTGTCAAGTTTGATGGCGGTGTGATGGGGGGTATACATTGCCTCAGGGATGCCTCATTCACAAGTTCTTCCTCCACCTCTGGCTACAGTTCCCTTTTGCTCTGCTAGAGCATTATACCAACTAATTTTGTCTTGCTGTCAATTACTAATATTTCTCTCCACTTTAAAGGAATAGTTCCCCCAATTAAAATTCTGTCATAAATCACTCATGCCCTCATGTCATTTAAAACCAATATAACCTTTTTTCCTATACAGTTATTTTGAACTCTTAACAATGGAAGTACTTCAATAAAGACACAAGCCACTGCGAATGAGCTTCTCTCGTGCACTTATGAACGTACAACAGATTTTCATTAAAAAAAATCTTGTTTCTCACCAAAACCTATTGTCCCCATGAACTACAGCACCAACTCTGAGGTGAATCACAACATTACACAATTTGATTTTAAGCAAAACAGTGTTTGGAAATTGGACAAAAAGACAAAAGGTACAAGACTGTGTACTTAATGTCTTTAATGATGGAATGAACTACAATCCCATGAAGTATTGTGAATGTTTAATCAAATTAAATACTATATATTAAATTTTTTTTGCAACATATCCAGATATTTACACATATATAGTTAGTTTAAGAGTGTATAAGGAGAGCACCTTTATTAAGTCATTCCCTGTGTATCTCGGTCATAGCAGAGCTCTTTTGCTGTGGTTTGTCGGCTGTGACTAGTGTGAATGGAATTCCACTATTAAACATGAAGTTAAAAAATGCTGACTGATGGCTTCAAAAGAAGCATATACCATTGATTAACCCTTTAACAGTGGAATACATCCATACATGAGCCTGATCTCATGAAATTTACATGAACATGACAACATTTGAACAATTCAAAATGTATGTGCTGTATAAAATGTTTGGCTGAAATGTCCAGCTGGGGGTTCCAAAAGGGAGTAAAATGGTGTCGTATTCAGATGAGATTTTCAGGTGAATTTTAGATGGATGTTTTTACAACATACCTCCCTAATGTAAAACTTTTGCCTAAACCTAACCATTAGTGATTAAAATATGAATGAGATGTTTAAAATTAAACATCCTTACCTTATCAATGCCTAAACCTAACCATTAGTGTTTAAAAATGGAGAAGCAAAATTTAAAAAATCTAATTTTCTTATCCAACCACATCATTTCATGCTGCTTTTATGACTCTGTAATGTTATGTGTCAGCTTGAGTTCATTGCCCCTGATGAGATTGCATTAGAAATTTGAGATTAAACATAGTAGGTTTAATGCTGTTAAATTAAATTAGTAGTTACTCTTCTCAGCAAATATCATGATCTGGCATCAAACTTATGTTACTTAATGAGCACCAAAACTCAACGTGCCAGAGCATGTTCGCAAACTATATCCATTTATGATGATACCACACATTGTTTTGATTGATGCAAATCCAAAACCCTGTATCATTAAACTGTCAAAATGAAAATTCTCTCTTTCCTTTTAAATACCCATGCTTAACTGACCTCAAACAGAATAACAGGTTCATTACAAAGTTACTTTAGGTACAGAACATATTTCAACATACTATACGTGTGAGGTAAAAAAAAAATACAAATAAAAAAAATGGTATGAGATCTTCCCATTAATGGTTTCAAAGCATGGAAGATTGACTTTTGTGTGGATACAAGTATTCATTGTAAAATATAAGCTGTAACCGCTTTAAAGATTATAATGATACAGTAATCTAATATTTGGTTTGCAAGTGTTCAATAAAGTAATTTAAAACTTACCAAACCCAAAGGCTGAAGATGCAGAGATTGGAGAAGACTGGACAGTGGTGGAGGTGTAGAGACCGGTGACCAGCAGCCCATCAAAGTAGGTACTGGTTGAAATCGTCACTGTATACACACAGAGAGGAGAGATTGGGTGTATGAAGAGATGGGCAAAAATTTCAACTAAATATGTAAAATACCACAATGGCGTAAATTGAAGGTCAGCCTGTTTAAATAGGCCTACAGTCCTTTGGTGCATTTTGTGAAACAATAATTGCCAAAAGATGCTATCAAAAGCGGTTAACAAAAGTTGACCCATGCTATTGTCATTTGTGAAGAAACTGTAAATTGTTAACTGGAGAACTGGTCAGCTTTAGATATTATTTTGAGGGACTGACCCACCAAATGGCACTATATGAGAGCTGTTCATGAACTTCACTCAAAGTCACTAAGTGTCCACAAATTAGAGTCACTTTACAATTTGTTAGAGAATTTATACAAGATTGTATTTGTTGAATGGATTCAAAATCACTTAAACGAACCAAAGTCGCCACTACTAGTAAGTAATTTAGCAGATGATTTCATACAAAGTGACTTATGTTACAAATATTAGGTACAATTCCTCTAGAGCAATTTCCCTTTGGGTTATGTGTATTGATTAAGGGCACAGTGGTTTTCTCCTGTAGCTCAACTGACCGTGGTGCTGGCAATGTTGAGCTCATGGTTTCTATTCCAAGGGAGTACAGATATTAAGACTACACAGAAAGCATGGCTTCCCGAAACTTTTATAAGAAATGTGGCAATGACAAGTTTAATATGTGCACAAATAATAAATTACATATCACTAATTATGCATTTTTATATTTAAACAAATAAAAGTATCAAAAAAACACGCATCACTACCATGCTGTTTGTTCAGGTACTTAGCCATGCTTTATTGGGAGTCTATGGCAGATTCCTGTCATTTAAATAAATAGCAAAATATATTGAAGTTGATTGGACGAGAGGCTCTAAACATGTCACATTGGGTCCTGCCTTGATGTCGTGCTTCTCTGGGAGTCTATGAGAGCTTCATGAGAGCTATTTTCAAAACAACAGTCTTTGCTCTCTACTTTTGAAAAGCACCAGCTACCACTAGAATACACACACTGATAAAATGTATACCATGAATGTATTGTAAGTTACTCTAGAATCTGATTATGCACAAATGTAATTGAAATGTAAAGACATTTGTGGAAATCAAATTGGCAACTGTGAGGTTACCAGTACACACATACACCACACACACACTTACATTTCAAGTGCATTAGTGTTAACATGTTTCCCATTTGTTTGTACAAACTGAGGGACGAGTTGAAATCATTTAATATATTTGTATAGTAATCAACAGACATTGATAATAACCCAGAACACAGAAATATGAAAGCATGAGAGAGAGAGAGAGAGAGAGTGAGAGAAAGTGAGAGAGAGAGAGAAAGAGAAATAAATAGAGGGGGGGGGGGGGCATGAAAAACAGTTTCTCTCTTTAAACAAAAAGGACAATCAGCACTAACCTCAGGATTTAGAGTTGAAATAAAAGCATTAACAGTAATAGCACAGTGAAGATTTCTCCACAGTATGTCACCTTACCATTTTGAGGACACTGTCTTTTACAGGGATCTTCATTTAGGTTTTACATTCTCTTCTACATAAAGTGCATTTCGCCAAGATGTGTCAACTTTATTATTCAGAACCTTTTAGTTAAAAACTTAACACATGCTTTATAAAATGCTTTACAAGGCTGTACATAAATCCAAATACAATGGTTTTTTGGCTTCTAAAAAAGACCTCTTACAACCTTCTAGTTTAGGCAACACAATCAGACTTGGAAAAAAGTCCTCCATTTTAGGAGTGTTTATTCCTCCATGATTGTCCATCAGTAATGTCTAGGTTACTGCCGTAACCTCCGTTCCCTAATGGAGGGAATGAGATATTGAGTTGATGTAGTGACACTAGAGGATGCTCTTGGGAGCCCCAAACCCCTCAGATATTTGAGAAAAGGCCAATGAGAATTGGCAAGTGGAATTTGCATGCCACATCCCTGGATATACGGGTATAAAAGGAGCTGGCTCGCAACCACTCATTCAGGTTTTCTGCTGAGGAGCCGAGACCGGTTCCCAGACATTCCAGTGGGTAGTACAACATCGTGGCAAGGGGGACACAATGTCTCGTTCCCTTCATCAGGGAATTTTTTTCTCTCCACAGAGTATTTAGTTATTCGGCTGAGGCCATTTAACGCTCAGTATATGCTCCGTAAAAGGTTTCCTTTTCCTTTCCTAGTCTTTCAGAGGGAAAAGATGGGGAGGAAACATGTGGCAATACATCACGTGGGCTCACCAGCTGCACATGGAAGAGGCAGTACAGGGTATATTAGCACACGTACTGGGTCCACCGAATTTGTGAGCCACAGGGCTAGGGAGGACGGGGATCCAGGGTTCACGGGTTCATGAATTCGCATGGGAGAAAAAGCGCACGTCTTCGCCTCATGGAGGTGAAAGGTGCTATATGCAAGCGATACACCTGGCCAGCTGTCCCGGATTCCCAAACTTACCTGTTCGTACCTGACAAAAGACGAGAAGAAACTGGCTCAACCTGGAGATTGTAAAATCTTGCAAAGGTATTGGGTGTTGCCCAGTCCGCCAGACTGCAGATGTCTGCTAGAGAGGTGCCATTGGCCAGTGCCCACAAGGATGCCACACTCCTTGTAGAGTGTGCACGTATTCACAAAGGGGCGGGCATGGCCTGGGCCTGGTATACCAGAGCGATAGCATCCACGATCTAGTGGGCAAGCCTCTGTTTGGAGACAGCGTTCCCTTTCTGCTGTCTGCCAAAGTAGACAAAGAGCTGCTCAGAGCACCTAAAGCTCTGCGTGCGGTCCAAGTAGATACGCAAAGCACGCACCTGACACAGCAACGACAAGGCCGGGTCTGCCTTCTCCCGGGGAGAGTGCTTGCAGGCTCACTACTTGGGTCGAGGGAACCTTGGGCACATAGACCGGTCAGGGTCTCAGGATTATGGGAGAGTCTTCTGGACCGAACTCCAGGCAAGTATCACTGACAGAGAATGCCTGCAGGCCCCCGACCCTCTTGATGGAAGTGAGCGTGGTCTCAAGGCTGACTCTAAGGGCTCGAACGGGGCTCTCCGAAGGCCCAGAAGGACCATGGAGAGGTCCCATGAGGGAAAGAGGCATGGCCTAGGAGGTTTCAACCTCCTGGCGCCTCTCAGAAATCTGATGATCAAGTCGTGCTTTGCAAGAGACTTACCTTCCACTGCGTCATGGTGTGCTGCTATAGCAGCTACGTACACTTTCAAGGTGGAGGGGGACAGCCACCCCTCCAAATTCTTCTGCAGGAAGGAAAGCACTGACCCGACTGCACATCTCTGGGGGTCTTCGCCTCGGGAAGAACACCAACTCGTGAACACATGACACTTCAGGGCATACAGCTGCCTCGTGGAGGGAGCCCTGGCCTGAGTGATCATGTTTGCCACAGTGGGCGGTAGACCACTAAAGTCTTCCATCAGGTTGGAACTGAGGCGAGCTGCCTGTCTCATCCCAGAACTGGACCAGAACGAACGAGCGTGCTGGGGAATGAGCGGTCCGCGGGGGATTACCCAGCAGGTCCGAACCCATTGGAGCCCCCAAATCACCTTCATCGTCCCTGTAGGTAAAAGGTCTGGTGCGAGGGACAGCTGAAGTGGCTTTCATCCAGAAGAAAGATAGCTGCAACTGCATCGTTGCCATTGTGAGAACATGAGCCATCTACGAACGGTTCCTCAACATGATTACGGCCCACGTGCGTGAGGCAGCGATCGTGGCCATCAGAGGTGGAGAGATAACGACTGAACCCAGAAACTACACAAAGACGGAATGGCATCTTTAAAAAGATGCGTCTTTAGAAAGACATTCACGTCAATGTGTTTGCTCAATTAGAAGAAACATACTCTTTTTGCAGGAATATATATATACACTTTTAAGCTGTCGAAACACCCAGGGGCGTTCTCTGCAGCAACAGCTGCAGAAAGAGAGAAAGCCGCTGAAATGTGCCGTATATCCAACAGCAATTTGATTCTTTTGATGTGAATGGACCGGCAGAGAAGTACAGCTGTTTGCTGAATCAACCGCTGGTCACCGAAGAAAAAATCAAAATGGGTGGTTGCGAGCCAGCTCGTTTTATACCCGTATGTCTGGGGAGTAGCATGCAAATTCTACTCGCCAATTATTATTGGCCCTTTCTCAAAGATCTGAGGTTTTTGGGGCTCCCAAGATCGACCCCTAATGTTACTACATCGACACAACGTCGAGTGAATGACAGATAGGAAACTTTCCTCTTTTCTGAATAAAGATTTCCAGTTCATCTGTGACCGCAAAGATCTGACTTTTAGGCACTGTGCCACTTCCTCTATTTTCTCAAAGTCAATTCCAGCTATGTCATTCAGATGTCTTAAAGGGATGATTTTTTAATTCAATAGTCATTAAGTCCATAAAAAGAACAACTGCTTTTTGTTATATCAAAACATGCTCCATTAATTAAAGGCTCCTCTAAAAGCCAGTGAAGAGAAAAAGTGTTCTCATCTCTCTGTGAGCCAAAAAGACTAATTTTTAAAGAGATTTCAATAAAACACTGGCATACCATTTGTGTTTAATTTAAGAGGGTCCATTAAAACAGGTATTTGTCTAACACTAGTCCTTCAGTTATGTGTAATACACTGTAGAGCATGTAACACCACCAGCCATTCACGGTTGATCCATAAATAAGTATTTGTATAAACTGCGAGCGAAAAGCCACTGTCCTAATTTGTAAATGTACCAAACCATGTCCACCCTCTTTTTGGGTAAGTGCAGTACACTTTGTGGAACACAATGCAACTTATCCCCCCCAAAAATCTACCAGAACCACTTGGATTATTGCCAAAAGTTGTGGAGGAGGTTATAGACAGGCCAGCCTGTGCCAGAGGCATGAAGCTACTAAATTGTCAACAATTAACATTCTCCCTCTGTATGACATTTTTGGTGTTTTTCAAGCTTGCCTTTCTCTTTTTCAGAGACTCCTTCCCATTTTTCCTCTATGGCAATTTTATCCTCTAAAAACACTATTTAAAACCTCTGTTCCCCCAGGATAAAACACCAGGAAATTTTGGTTTCCCTTTTAACCAATTTCCAAATAAAAAAAAACTCCAGTTTACCTTTGCTGTTTATACAACTCTAAAATCTTCTAAAATTTTCATTAAAACCTGTATATTACTTTGTCCATTGATTAAACCACCACATCATCAGCATAAGCTGACAAAACAAATAATTATTACAATTTATTTCACAATTTGGTCAATTCAAACCACAAATGTTTTCTATTAATCAGTGCAACAATGGTTTTATAGCAAGTGAAAATAACATTCCAGATAAAGAACACCACTGCCTAACACCCCTCTGAACCTTAAAATGAGTGCATAAGCCACTGTTTATCTTAAGCAACACATATATGGGGATGACAACGGGCTCGGTTTCGCCAGGTAAATCCCCAAGAACCACCCCAACCCGCTCGCTCGCTTCCTTCCGAGCTCGGCATGAATGCTCCTCGCCTCACAGCCAGCCGGCATCCTCCCTTGAGCCCCTGGAAGTGGATGACGACATCAGCGCTGCATCGAAGAGCGTCCAGGCATCTGACGTGGAGGATTTGACTGGGCTACCGCCTTTGGGCCAGCCGCACAGTCTGAGGCAGACGCGCAGATGGCCAACGTACTTGCCTGGGCTGCCGTGAGCGTGGGCTTGGATTGGAACCTTCTTTCCTCCCCACAGCCTTCGCAGCTTGATGACAGGTACTTCGGCTCCGGGCGCTGCTCACAGCCACCCATCTCCAGGACCACTTCCAGGACCAGAAAAGCTCAGAAGTGCTCCTGAGACGGGCAACCCAGGCAGTCAGATGTTCACTCTGGAGCTGGTACCAAGACCACTCCATCCCCCGGTGGAGGGCCGGGAGGAGAATCCTTGTTTCCATTACTTTCATTTGCCGCACCGCCTTCGGGCTGTGATACCCACATTTTCAATAAAAGAGCGATTTCCTCACTCCCTGGGTCATCCGTGCGCCATTCTCACTACACCCAGGCACCAAAACTCTACAGTCCCGGCTCCCCGGACGCAGCTCTTTCGCCTCTGGACCCGCGACTGCCCAGACCCGGCAGGCCAGCGCTGACAAGTTCCGAAGACGCCTCTCCAGAACCTCTGTCTCTAAGCCGCCCCCTGCCAAGTAAGTAAGGGAGGTAAGTGCTTTGAGTTCTTTCTCAGCCCCCAAGCCTCGGGAAGCTCTTTTGCCTCCTGACGCACTATTACCAGCTCCCCCTCCACCACAAAGCCCCGCCCGGTACATCAAAAGCGTTAGTGCCCCTCGCGGACAGGACTCCGGCTGCATTGGCACATCAATTGCCTAGAGTTGCTGGCTGTATCTCTTGCTCTGTGGAGGTTTCTCCCAGATAAATTGCCACGGCAGCATGCGCTCTCGGCATATGTCACAACTCGTCCGCCATGTTTTACTCACCAGCCCGTTTTGCTCAGCGGAGAGTGGTGGTTCCAACCCCAGGTGGTCCAGCTGATTTTGGACTGATTCGGCACAGCACAGATAGATCTCTTTGCCTCCCAGGACACTCCCAATGCCCGCTCTGGTACTCCCTGACAGATGCGCTGGCACACAGCTGGCCCCGGGGGCTGCGCAAATACGCATTTCCCCCAGTGAGCCTCCTTGCACTGGTGCTGTGCAATATTAGGGAGAACAAGGAACAGGTAACCTTGGTGGCTCCTTACTGGCCCACCCGGATCTGGTTCTTGGATATTACGCTCCTCGCGACAGCACCTAGCTGGAAAATCCCCCTGAGGAAGGATCTTCTTTCTCAGTGACGGGGCACCCTCTGGCACCCATGCCCAGACCTCTGGAACCTCCACGTCTGGCCCCTGGACTGTACGCAGAAGATCTAGTGGATCTACCACTGGCAGTCGTAGACATGATCAACCAAGCCAGAGCTCCCTTCACCAGGCAACTTTATGGCCTAAAGTGGCGCTTGTTCATGAACTGGTGTTCTTCCCAAGTGGAAGACCCGCAGAGTTGCGCAGTTCAGAGGCTGTCCTTGAAGGTGTATGTAGCTGCTATTGCAGCCCACCACGACGCAGTAGATGGCAAGTCCCTATGTAAGCATGACTTGATTATCAGGTTCCTGAAAGGCGCCCAGAGACTGAACCCTCCCCGGCCTAGCCTGTTCCTCTCCTGGGATCTCACATGCCTTCAGAGTCCCCCCTTCGAGCCACTTGATTCAGTTGAGCTCAAGGCCCTCTCCCTGAAGACGGCCCTCCTGATTGTGTTAGCCTCCATCAAGAGGGTCGGGGACCTGCAAGTGTTCTCTGTCAGCGACACCTGCCTGGAGTCTGCGACCGGGCTACATGCCCAAGGTTCCTACGACCCCCTTCAGAGATCAGGTCGTGAACCTGCAAGCGCTGCCCAGGAGGAGGCAGACCCAGCTCTTTCGTTGCTGTGTCCGGTATGTGCTTGGCGTATCTATTTGGACTGCACACAGAGCTATAAATGTTTTGAGCAGCTCTTTGTCTGCTTTGATGGACATCGGAAAAGGAACGGTGGCTAGAGGCTAGCCCATTGGGTCGTTGATGCCATCTCACTGGCCTACCAGACCCAGGCCGTGGCTGCCCCCTTGCCAGTCTGAGCACACTCGACAAGAAGTGTGGCATCCTCGTGGGCACTGGCCAACGGTACCGCCCTATCAGACATCTGCAGAGCAGCGGGCTGGGTAACACTCAATACCTTCGCCAGATTTTACAATCTCAGAGTTGAGCTGGTCTCGTCCAGTGCTTTGTCAGGTCCAAGCCAGTAGAACTCGGTAACGTGGCACAACCAACACATCGCCCTTCACCAAGATGATCCAGTGTGCCTTCTATCCCAGGTTAGCCACTAAGTGTCACTCCCTGGATGTTCTCCTCCCTAGCCTTCTGGCCTGTGAATTCAGCAAAGCAATTCGCATCCAGACCCACTACAAGTTACAGGTTCTCTGTACTGGGTTCGGGCTCCATGGGCTTAGTTCCCTTCTCAGAAAACTCCCCGTGATGTATTTCCCGCAGTACGGTCCCCCTGATGGAAGACCCACATTTCTCTTGGGCAGCCCTGCTGCCCCAGTTGCCGTGCTTTTTGAGCTCCCCCCTCATTAGGCTGGACCTACCACCATGCCACTACCACATACGGCTTCACAACCCTCATGGTGTATCTGCCACATGTTACCTCCACCTAGATTGGGCAGGATGTGGCCTATGCAGGGTCTTTCCCCCCTGAAAGAATAGGACCGGGAAATACCGCCTTCCCCGATGCATTTTATAGCATTAAGACCCAGCCACTTCATGCCTATGTGAGAGACATAGTGAGAGAAAAGGCTGCGGTTGCCGGGCTTGCTCCCATGCTAGTCATGTAGCACCTATCCCCCCCCTCTGGGGTGCGTGGAACCTAAGGTCTGTATATGACATATTTTCTGGGGGCGTTGGGGTGGGCTACATGCAGCCGACACAGTTGCCTCTAGTACGCAGTAGTCTGCTTGCACCTGTCTAGTCAGTTCATGTAACATTCTCAGTGCGTGGCGTTTTTAGATGGGTCCCTTGTGTCACTTCATTCAATACAACTTCGAGTGAGTGACAGAAGGGGAACATCATGTTACTGTCGTAACCTCCATTCCCTGAGGGAGGGAACGAGATGATGTGTACCTCTTGCCACAGAACTACACTTACCACTGTAAACGGCCGTGCCCTATTCTCGGCTCCTCAGTGCAAAATCCTGACTGACAGACGCTGCCCCGCTTCCCTTTATACCCGTATGTCCAGGCCGGGGCATGCAAATTCTGTCTGCCAACTTGACATTGGCCTTTTCTCAAGTTCAAAGGTACGTTTGGTGTCCCAGGAAGACCTCTTGTGTCACTTCTTTCGACACAACGTCTCGTTCCCTCCCTCAGGGAATGAAGGTAACGACAGTAACCATGACGGTTTCACATCTTCTTTAACCGGTAAACATCTTTGTTTGAATAGCACCCTTCAGCCATCAAACTCTTTGTTTTTTCAACGAAAATCTGGGAAATATTCATTGACAAGAACTCCTCTCTTATTCTTAGTTGATTTGAGGAAATGTTTAATGTCATCTTCATCATAACTGCAGCTGGATAACTCACTTTGTTACAAAGCTTGAATCAGATTACTCACAATCACTCTCGAAACCAATCTGATATTCAACATCTTCACAGTCTGCTCACTTTAGCTGTCGAAAATCATGAACTATATCTGAATTCTCCAATTAAATTGGCACCCTGAAAATTGTTTGTTCCGACTCACTTTCATTACGTCAACTCCTGTTACATTCCTTATATCCAATTGCATATCCATTTCACCGCTTGACTCACCTTTGTCTCTATCATTCTCAAGATCTTTTGCACTATTCGTACTTCTAATTGCAGACTCCATCGAAACTGATTAATTTTCCGTGAATTCAGCAGAATACTGCCACTTATTCTACCCCAGTAGAGTTCACATAAGAAGGTTTTTCAGCTTCCTGCTCAATGGAGTTGATTATATAGTCCTCATTTGCATCAGACAAGCACCGATGTTCTCTTTTTTATTGAGACACGCACAGACCAGGTGCCCGATTTTACCACAGCTGAAGCACTTGATTTTGTCAGTAGTTATAAAAACCACATAATCAAATTCATCCACGTGAAAATTAAGCACCAGGTCTAAATCTGTGCCATCTTTCACAATCTTATAAACTGACCTTCTAAAGGACAATGTGTTTCAATAATGGAGAGTTACACTCAATTGGAATTGGAGACTATTTTTCCATATCGAGACAAACTTGCGATAGAATCTCGTCACTCATGAATGGGGGAACATTTGAAAGAGTAACTGTTTTTGATGGTAAGTGTGACAGTGGAAGAACAGGAGTGAAGGCACCATCAAGAATAATTCCTCTTTGAACTACCTAATTTGCCTTATCTACTGAACTAAGAAAGATTACTGTAGCTCTATTCATTCTAGAAGCAGATAGGACATTCTTATGACCCATATCTTCACCCACAGCCAAACAACAATCCTCCACACTCACCGATGATGCCACTTCACCCCATGACGTTGCATGAGTAAACCAAAACCCTGTACACCTGAGGCCACCATGACTCAAACACAGGAAGTAGAATGCCACCAATCACCCCCCCCCCCCCCACCACCAAAATAAACCAAATAGAAAACGCAATATAAAGTATGAAAAAGAGTAGAAAACCAGTCCAAAACATGAGAGTTACAACTCATACATCACCTGCTCGCTCCCAGCATGCACTTCGACAGAGAGAGTGAGAGAGAGAGAGCAGATGTGTGTCCAGGAGGCAGACGTGATGGGGGCGGCCGTGACACCAGCACATACACACACACACACACACACACACAGCAGTTGTCAACAAGCCATGTTAGCATGGTGAATATGTCACTAAACACTGAGAAAATTATGGTAAAAAGAGAGGAGGGAAGGACTGAAAGAGACCAGTTATGTTGACAAATACCTAGTCATTAATAGCCTACAGCACAGTGTTAAAAAAGATTGGCACATATTTAGGATTTCCTAGAATTGTTCTGGTTTTTAGACATCTGTCCTGGACCATGTTCTTGAATTTGACATTTTTCCTATGTGTTCACTCACATGAGCACTTGTTTATACGCATCCGATTCCTATACAAGGAGAAGAAACCGATCAAAGGCGCTCTCCTGAACCACTCTCTCATTTGAATCATTAGAAAGTCCGACTCATTTTAGTGAATCAGTTCGTTTGGATAATTATTGTATATGAAGCTATGCTAAACTGTCCTCTCTCTCATTGGAGGCATTGGGAAGTCTGATTCATTTTAGTAAATCGATATGATTTGATAATGTAGATAAACTGTATTAAAGGACGACTCATTTGAGTTTCATGCAGAATACCCTCCACATCATTTCACATGTTGTTGCATTGTTGCTGAATATTTTGTTAGATGCTGCGGTTCACTGTTGTGTTTTCACTTTGTTTATGGTGTTCAAAAGCTGTTTAATGCTGATAGTTATATATTTTAATAAAGACAGCTCAGTGAAGTTAGACTCTATTGTTTAAAGATTGTAGTGCAGCTATACGTTTTTTAGCTTCAATTCACAATTTCTCAGGGACAGAATACATAGAGTATGTACTTATTCACAATAAATTACGGATATTCTTTGATCACATTATATGTTTGAAGTGATTTCCATATCAAACAAAGAGCAAACAGTCATACAAATATTTTATTGTTTGTGTGATGGCCAGCAGTAGGCTTATTTTTTTTTTTTTTGTTTTTTGTTTTTGTTTTTTGTAATTGAAAGGGTATCCAGTAATTTTTCAGGGTGGCAACTGGCAACTCTAGCACTAAATTATCTAGCTATTTTTCAAACCTATTTTTCACACTTGGCAGTTAAATCTCTTAATTCAGTACTTCATAAATAAATTTTTTCAGTTTGTAGATAATCTGAGATTAATCTTCTGAGAGTGTTCCAGAAGCCCAAACCAACAGCAGACCCAGTATTGTGCTGGATAAACTAACTATTTGACAAAATCCCATGCAGACAGATCATGAAACAGTGAAAAAAAACATTATTCATAATATTAGTTGTGCTATATTAATAATTTATAAAAAGAAATGGTTAGAGACTCTCTCTTATGATTCTGACTTTTGAGGGTACTGAAGGGGAAAGAGCACTGAAGTGTGTGTGTGTGTGTGTTTGGTTTGTCTAGACCTGTATACACTCTGAATTAAAAACATATCCCTTGTTCTTGCCTCTCTCTTCTCCATGTAACAGCTTCAATAATTCATTCTCTTACTCTGCCAGTCTAATATCTAGTCCTCTCAATAGTCTTTTTTTCTTTCTTTTTCCAACAAAATCATTCCTTACCTCTGCAGTCTATACTTCTCATCAGAGTCAGTATGTAATTGGTCAGAAGCATATTGGTTTTACATAAAATTTATATAGAAAAGTTATTTATTTATTTTTCCAATCAGAGTTTATGGTACAGTGGCCATTAAAAGAATAGTTAATCCAAAAAAATTCAAATTCTCTCATCGTTTATTCATGCTCATGCCATCCCAGATGTGTATGACTTTCTTTCTTCTGCAGAACGCAAATTAAGATTTTTCATATATTTCAGCTCTGAAGGTCCTCACAATGCAAGTGAATGGTAACCAGAACTCAAAAGGTCCAAAAAGGACATAAAGGCAACATAAAAGTAATAAAAAATCTAAAATCTTTTATTATTCACTGTTATCATTCACTGTTATCATTTATTCAACCTACGCATTTGGGCATAGCAACCCCCCCCCCCCCCCCCCCCCCAAGTAAATTTTTTTATATTATTCATATTCATATGTCAGCGTGTTTTATGGGGGCCTTGAGTCCCTGCAACAGGGAGAAAAGAAAATCAGCATTTGGCTTTAAATGTAAAGTAAACACAATTACATTTAAACCACATGTGACATATTAAGTTCCCAAATATCATTTTCTCTCTTCATGCAAAGCACCTCACGCTTGAACCATTAGTCCCTCAAGACCTCAATGCTTTTCATGTTGGAGAAGCATCTGAAGGCGTGTGTGAGCGCAGCGAGAGCGAAAGGGCCAAGAGGTTATTATGAGAGGAAAAAAAACATCATGGTGGAGGGATGTCTGGAGAGGCCCATGGTAAAAAATGATCGATGAAAATGAAAGACGTAAATAATTCAGAAATGCATGTGAAAGGGAAGAAAAAGTGGGGAGAGGGAGGAGAAAAGAGGAGAACCTGGTAAGAGTAACTCATAAAAACAGACGTATTCACCTGCGGGGGTTTGCATGCGTGCAGTTTCTGCTTTGATGAGAACTCTTAACATTCACTCCACACCCGCACACACTCTAGCTCTTGCCATGAGCAATATATGACTGTTTTTAGCAGGAGATATGACGTGTCATTGAGAGATGAATGCAACATAGTAAAATGAACTGAAATGAGATGGACATGTCTAATATAAAGATACTAATTGTCATTCAGTTGTATTCTTTCATGCCTGTAGTGTAATCTCTTCCATCTTTAGTGTTGTCCATCCACTCAATGTCTCTCATCCTGCCCATCATGCAATATAGATGGTGCGATGTAGTGCACCTCATTACCAACACTCACTGCCATGCTCCTACTCAAGTATTGATAAGCCTCAGGTCTGCAAAGCATCCCTGGACAGACTGACATTAAAAGACAGGGCTATTTTTATTTTTAGAAGAATACAAAACAGAAGAATGATGATTGATCATATCGGGAGAAAGTGTAGGACTGTAGTCAACACAACTTTCTCTGGTTTCTCTGAAATTGCTGGAGAGTGGAAAGATACATCATCCAGATGCTGAGCATTGAAGTCTGTCCAGACGCAAATGACTCTATATGTGTGGTGTTGTCATTTGAGCAGCACCTGATGGAACGCTAGACGTAAGAGCCAAAGAGTGTAGCGGGAGCAGTTGGCAGGACTGTGCATTACCTCACTCCTAGTTGACAGCATGGCAATGGAACAACGCCTGCCAGTGTACCATGAATAAGAAATCTTTATGTACATGAGTTTGGACATTTGTTTGTAATAGTCCATTCCTTCAAGCCACTTTTAAGTCAATAATTTTTCCACTATTTGCATTGCACTTTTCTCAATACATACTGTAGGGTTTCAATGCAGCTTTACAGAAAATGGTGCCTTTTAAACCCCCATTGAGCAAGCCAAAGGCGACAATGGAGGGAGAAAAACCTTGGGAGGAACCAGACTCAGCTGTTTGGCTGCTATCACTGGCAGTACTCACAGCTTAGTAACACAGATGGTGGCAGTGTGGGATATAAAGCTAGTCTACACTGTAAAAAGTAAAAGATACTCAAGGCACCAGTTAGGGTTTCTCACATGTCACACCAGTAGAACCCTCTGAAAATCCTCCAGACACATTGTAAAGGAAGTTCAAACATCCTATTTATTTACTCGAGTAACTTTAAGATTAAAGGCCAAATTATTCTTCTGTTTTGCATAAATTCTTAGCCTATTTCTTCATCAACAGAGTGCTTGAGCACTTTATGTGTATGGCTTGATTTTTTCTAACCCTGTGTATTCTGAAAGCGCAAAATGCTTATGTGGAATCTATTTACTCTTATACTAATTTCACTTGGTGGATTTAGTCATAAGTATTTGGACAGTTCATGAATGCAATGTCCAAGTCCATTAAAAGAGTAACAATTAATCCTGGAGTACCATGTAAATACCATGGCATACACTATATTAAAGTACCATGGTATTACCATCTATTACCATCACTGTACCATGGTACTGCCACAGCAGGCTACTTTGGTGAAAGGTAAATTTGACACATTGTAATTTATAAATATATTCATTTATGATGCCTACTTATGTATCCATAGCTTGCACTTTGCATATGCTGCATCTTCCCAACATTTGTAGTAAAAATGTAGGGCAACTTTCTCGACAGAAAGTGTTAGGACCATTTTTTGGAGGGGGTGGAAGGGTAGTGGTGTGCGTCAGGGACTCTCACCTTGCGTGCCAAACAGGGCAGGACTGGCATAGCTGGACAGTCATGGAAATGAGTGTAGGTCTTGGTCTTTTCTTCAGTTTTTGTATATATATTTTACATTTAGCCTTGTGATTAAACTGTGTTGGCTTTCCAGTTTATCGCACCAGTGTGCATTGAAAATCCTCCACAGATTTAAATTGTAAAAACGTCATTTTACCATAAACAGCCATCAAAACAATGGCATATTTCCACGTCCCTTTATGTCATAATTCACAGATGCTCACAATATGACAGAAATGTAACCCAGTAGGAAGTTAGCCATCTGAGCTGAATTTGACATCTCACTGGAAGCCTTGCGTGCCCTTGAGAAGGCGGAAATGTGGAGAGGCCACAAGCAGCGGCTTGGGCCATCTGTTTCCCAGGCCAGGACAGTATCAGAGAGCCATTTCCATGCTTCTTGAGTTCAGCATTCTTCGACCTGTGGTGTGCGATAAGAGACACCAGGCTGAACCATTTCAATCAGCACCAGTGTGGAACAAATGGTGTGTTTGTGCATGTGTATGACAGCTGCATAGGAACGATCAAACTGAGATGATTCTCTCGCGTAACCCGCAAGCACCTTTCTGCCCTGCTGGCTGTGCCATCTGCTGTAGTGAGGGCCTGTTGCTGTCAAACATGCTCTAGTCCTTAAACAAACATTAACAGGTCAGTTGCCTGAGTAACACCTCTCTTATTAATGATGCTCATAACCTCTTAATAGGTGCTTATACATACAATTTCCTTCGCCTTTGATTAAAGAAAAAATAAAACATGCTTGAGTGAAAACATCTGATAAAACATACGGTAATTCCATAAAGGTTGAAATCTTAAATAAATTGAAAAAGACAGTAGAAACAATGTATTAAAACAGCTTAACAATTTACTACCACCAAATGCAACCAACTGTGGTTGTTCCAGATTTACAATCAATTGTGTAACCTAAGTGTTCTGGCTAATGTCTTATTTAAACAACACAGTATTCTGTCTCACACATTTGACACTAATGAGAACTGCACTAAAAAACATGCCCACAGACTTTAACACACAAGATAGCAGCTGCAAATTAAAGAGGATCCAACCACTATAGCATTTGTGACAAATTCCTTGCAGTAATATGTAATCAGGTGAAGTAATTCAAGCAGCAACCTTTCCATTCAGTTCTTTAACTTCAATATAAACTCCCATGTCTACAAGGTTAACAACAAAATGTCTGAGTAAATGCTGCCATTGTTTTGTGAAAGTCAAAACTACATCAGCACATCAAGGTATGGTGATCGCAGATGTCCAATGGAAGGACGAAAACTGTGTGCTAATTGTTCTCTGTAGAGTACAACCCCAATTCCCCAAAAATTGGGGCAGTACGAAAAATGACATTTAAAACAAAAGGGAGTTTTTTTTACATTTACTTTGACTGTGAAAAGACAATGTACTTCATGTTTTACCTAATCAACTGCATTGCTTTTTCAAGATATGCGTAATTTCTGAAATGAATGCCTGCAACACATTCCAAAAAAGATGAGATGGGCAATTTAAGACTAATAACAGTCTGACGAGTTCAAATAACAAGGTGATATGAAACAGTTGATGTTAAATGGGTGACGCTAATATATTATAGTACGTATATAAGGAGCAAGGATGTGTCGAGTCTCGGCAAGTTGCCAGCAGAAGAGGCAGCAAATAATCCAGCACTTTCAGAACAATGTTCCTCAAAGACAAATCGGTAGAATTTTTTGGCATTTCAACCTGTGCAGTACACAATATAGTTAAACGTTTCAAGGAATCTGGCAAAATCTCAGTGCGTAAAGGGCAAGGCTGAAAACCACTGCTAAATGCATATGATATCCGATCCCTCAGGCATCACTGTCTTAACGATTGTCATGCATCTGTAATGGATTTCATGACAAGGGCTCCAGAATACTTCAGTAAACTTTTGTCAGTCAACATTGTTTGCCGCTGTATCCACAGATGCAATTTAAGGCTGTACAATGAAAAGCAGAAGCCCTACATCAACACTGTCCAGAAGTGCCACCGACTTCTCTGGGCTTGGTCTCACCTGAGATGGAAAGCAATACAGTGGAACCATGTTTTGTGGTTCGAGAATAAGGACCATCCAAGCTGTTATCAGTGTCAGGTCTAAAAGCCATCATGGTGTATGGGTGTATGAGTGCCCATGGCATTGGTAGCTTGCATATCTGTGAGGGCACCATTAATGCAGAAATATTTGTAAAAAATTTGGAGCAACATATGCTGCCATCCAGATGCTGTATTTTCCAGGGATGTCCCTGCATATTCCAGCAGGGCAACGCCAAATCACATACTGCCCGTATTATAAGTGCATAGCTGTGTAAGAGGAGAACGTCTAGGATACGGATGTAACCTCCGTTCCCTGATGGAGGGAACGAGACATTGTGTTGAAGAAGCGACACTAGGGGTCTCTCTTGAGCGCCTTTTGAGCACCTTTTGCATCTCTGATCTATGAGAAAAGGCCAGAATTTGCATGTCCCGCCCCCAGACATATGGGTATAAAGGAGGGGAAATGCATCTGTTTCATTCAGGATTTTTCTGCAACTGCTCTTTCCACCTGGGAGACCGCCGTGTACCCGTGGGCCACTCCGCCGTCGAGGGTAGTGAGATCGGATGAGCGAGAGGCTTGATGATGGGTGGAGAAGGGTGTGAGTGGCGCACAGATCTGAGGAACCAATCATCCAGCCGCGTAGGCTTTGGGGGGACGGAGGGTTCCAGTCCAGCCCCACGCTGACGGCAGCCCGGGCAAGCATGTCGGACATCTGGGCATCAGCCTCGGACTGAGCGTGCTGGCCCGAAGGCGGCAGCCCAGTTGAGTCATCTGTGTCAGACGCCGGACCGCTCTCGGATGCAGCGGCGAGCTCATCCAACTCGGGGGGCTCAAGAGGATAGGCAGGCAGGCTGTGAGGTGAGCCGTCAGAAGCGGAGAGCACTCTACCGCATCCAGGAACTACACAGGGGCGGAAGGGCATCTTTATAAAGATGCGTCCTGAAAAGGACATTCAACACCAGCTGTGTATTTGCTCTTTTAGAGAAAATAACTCTTTTAGAGAAAATAACTCTTTTAACTGTGCTGTCGAAGCACCCAGGGGCAAGCTGCACTGCCATGCAGAGAAGGGAGAAAGCCGCTGATACGTGCCGTGATCCAACAGCAATCGCTCAGAGATGGGAGGAACAGTGTGTGACTCGCAGCTCACTGCATACACAACCATCGGCTCCGAAGAATATTTCTAAATGAAACAGATGCATTTCCCCTCCTTTATACCCGTATGTCCGGGGGTGGTACATGCAAATTCTGTCTGCCAGTTTCTCATTGGCCTTTTCTCATAGATCAGAGATGCAAAAGGCGCTCAAGAGAGACCCCTAGTGTCGCTTCTTCGACACAACGCCAAAGTGAGCGACAGATGGGGAATGCGGGTATTAAATTGGCCTGCCTGCAGTCCTGACCTATAACTATATGTGCAGTTGGAGACTCTATCAGTTTTCAGTCAAGTTTCATCACTGTGTGAGTTTTGCTGTGTGTTTATGCTCCCACAGCAGGACGCTGGCTGAGAGAAGAGGATTCTGGTACAGTGATAAGCAGCGAGATGTGCTGTATACTATGCAATATGCAAATAACTTGACTCTAAACTCTCTTCTATACAATCCACACAATCCATCTGCACCGCTAATGACAAAACTAACTTGCATTTATGAGAAGAATAAAAACAGTTTTCAGGATAGCCTACTGTAATTCTGTCTGCATGTGTGAGCTTAAATGTCTCTAACTCAGAAACATGACTGTAATCACTTCCATGTGCTGCTGCACTGCGTGCATGGACAGTTAAAACAGGCCATGAAATAAAAAACAGACAGAAAGGCAGAGAGACAGATAAACAGATAGATAGGTTGAAACCCTGTACCTTTCTTGATTTACACCTGTTCAATAGACAATGGCTCTAACAAAAAACAGGAAATGTCTAAATGATGACCTTAATGGACCCCCAAACAACCCCACACCAGATCATTTCCTTCTCCTGAGTTCCATGTTTCCCTCACGGACTGATAAACTCTCACACACTCACTAAACATCCAGAACACTTTCAAAATCAGTTCCATAAACACACACACAAACCAAACTCACTGTGGAAACTTTTGGGAATATCATTGTGGAACACTGAAACTGAGTCCAGGGCTTGTGTCATGTTTTTCGGTTTCTTCATGCCTGTTGTGTAGTGAGTGCTAAAAACTAATCTCAACCAAATGGGGGAAAGGTTTCAGCAATGTGGTCACCCTAAGGATATCTCATCTATGTCAGCTGCTTTAATATGCTCTGCTATATATTTTTTTTGCCACCTGCAATTTTTCCACACCCACATTTAAAAGCTCACCTTAAACACATACAGTCAGCTAACTGCAAACTATTGGTGTCATTTTACAGAATCCACCCCAATTCTGAAAAATAAAAAATTCATAAAGAATATTGTATAGTTTATAATCTTATGATGAATATACTTTTTTAATCCTATTTTGAAAGCCATATATTGTTCTGGATATCTGAGAAATAACATTGGGTTATTTACCCAAGCAAACTAAGAGCAGATATAGAGTTTGTGGCTACTTAGAGTTTACAGATGCAGTGAACAGAGAAGACATGAGAATTTTTTCATTGTTGTTGTATACAGATTATATTTAACTTTGTGATTCTTTTGAAAACCATTCAAACTGTCGTGTGAACAGAAGTAGCTTTTCTGAGCTTTCATTTGATTTATGGCTTGACTATTTTTGTGTCTTTTCCACAGGTTGGTGCTCATTTGTGACATTTAAGTTTTAGGTTTTGTGATTTTTTTGTAACATAAATGCTAAAGTGAATAGTTAAGACACAGGTGCATTGTGGTCACAAACTAGTGTTCAGTCTGTTAGGATTAGGATTTATTTTATGAAAGCATTTACCAGATCCTCTTCAGGAAATAGTCAGTGAAAGTATATGTGCAATAAAAAAACTCTGGATATTCATATCAAAATCATGATTCCTGGGAGAAAACAGAGCTGTATATGAAACAAAAGCACTGACAAAGATAAAAGAGAATAGTAAATAGGTTTTACCTGCCTTACTCTCGGTTCAGCCCTTCTTAGGTCTGATATTTCAAACTGCAGTTTTTATGAGCTCAACTTTGCACATTAGCACATTATCTATATTCTACTCATTCACAGAACTTGCAAACATCACCTGCAGCTCAGACACACTAGAGCACATTTCTCCTAAGACATTCAGGCATGTTGTATTCTTCAGGTGTTGTGTAGGAAGATCCACCAGCATCAGTTTTGAATACATATGTGGGTCCTATTTAACCCATGTGTTTCCTATGGTATTTAACACTGATATTACTTTGTAATAAATTTTATGTTTTCAGTTTCAATTTGTATTTTAATTTTTTTTTTATCCCCTTTTCTCCCACTTTGGAATGCCCAGTTCCCACTACTTAGTAGGTCCTCGTGGTGGCATGGTTACTCATCTCAATCTGGGTGGTGGAGGACAAGTCTCAATTGCCTCCGCTTCTGATAGAGTCAATACACACATCTTATCAAGTGACTCGTTGTGCATGACATCACGGAGACTCACAGCATGTGGAGGCTCATGCTACTCTACGCGATCCACACACAACTCACCACACGCTCCATTGAGAGCGAGAACCACTAATCACCACCACGAGGAGGTTACCCCATGTGACTCTACCCTCCCTTGCAACTGGGCCAATTTGGCTGCCTAGGAGACCTGGCTGGAGTCACTCAGCACACCCTGGATTCAAACTCACGACTCCAGGGGTGATAGTCGAGCTTCCCAGGTTTAATGTATATCCACAAGATGTAAACAATGTATGTTCAAACATGATTTTAGTGAGATAAAGTTTATAATATTTAAAAAAAATGATTCAAATATTGTGCAATTAGGTAATGCCTCAACGAATAAAAGTCCAAGAGAAATTAATGAATACATTTTTGTAAAAACAGATCATAAAATGACATGAAGGTAGAAAACAAAGAACAATATATTTGTATGTAATGCATGAAAAGCAGGGCAGACACAACTGGATTTCTATCTTCCTAACCTTTTGTTGGAGAGTTGATCATAAAATGTGGATATGAACCTGATGAAAGACTTAACAAACCTAAAGCATTTCACAAACTCAACACACTGAAACAAGTCAATAACAATGGGGTTGTCTATTACTTATTAAGTAACTTACAGTCACTTCCCAATGTGTCATGTTCCCTTTACAAAAAAGCTTCACTTATGATGCCGAGCTGAGAAAAGCACTTTGGGAACATCTTATAGTTGTGACCAGCTGTGAATATGTGTGCAACACGTCAATGAACATTGACCGGAATTTATAACCTCTGCCGGTGTAATCATTGGATGCACCTGGGGCAGGGTTATAAATAGAGGCATCACCGGAGCACCGTTAGATCTTTTGTCGTCAGATCACTCTGTGTTTGTGTGCTATCAATAGCCTGTCTTTCCTTTCCTTTTTTCCTTTTTTTACTTTCTTTCCTCTATTAGGAGTTAGAATCTGTTAGGCAGTGCACAGTGAACCTTTTCTCTTTTCTCTTCAAAAAAGAAAAAAAAAAAAAGACTGAAAATCAGGGCAAACGACGTGTGTTCCCCTGTCCCCGCCCTATCGCCGAGAGGGACATGCATCAGTTCTGCTTTGTTTGTTTGGGGGAAGAGCATGCTGCTCTCACTTTGGGGCAGGGCGGGTGCGAGCATTGCGATCTGCTTTCGGGCAAAATGCTTCGCGCTCGCCTTGCTTACTTCCAGGAGTCAGCGCCCACACTTAATTCATGGGGCTCTCATATGGATCTGGCTGAGGAGCGAGAGACGGGTTCGTCCCTTTCACTCGCTCTCTCCCCAGACCCAGCTGGTCCTTCCTGTGATCTTGAAGCACGCTCCGGCGCCTCTTGATGTGGACCGTGAATCTCTTGAGTTGGCAGATTTCGAGCTACCCACCTCCGAGCATTCCGGGCATGATAGTAAATCAGCGGAGGAATTACTCGACGCGGTTACTCGTGCGGTGGCCAGGCTTCAGTTAGACTGGTCACGCCAACAAGAGACCCCCAAATGCTCCAAGTTGGAGGATAGATTTCTGTCTGGTGGGCCCTTCCCTTCTTTATTGACCTCCATGACGAGCTCTCTCACTCATGGAGGAAGCCTTATACTTCCAGTTTCCACGTGCCCTCGACATCAATATATTCGACTATCGTGGGTGATGAGACATGGGGGTATTCGATGATGCCGCCGATTGAGGAGACACTTGCGTGTTATCTCTCGCCGAGTTCAGCATCATCGCTGAAAAGACCCTCTCTCCCCACGAAGCCATGCAGGACCACCTCCATGCTAGTGGGGAGGGCCTATCAGGCAGCAGGTCAGGCTGGTGCTGCTCTGCACACTATGGCGGTGTTACAGGCATTCCAGGCTGATCTGCTGAAGGACCTGAGTGCAGGTACCACGCTTGACGAAGAATTGGTCTCTGAACTTCGTCGAGCCACGGACCTATCTCTCCGTGCGACCAAGCAGACAGGCCTTTGGCGCTTTGGTCAGAATGGAAAGACACCTATGACTCAACCTATCAGGCATCAAGGACAAAGATAAAGCTTTCCTCCTTGATGCCCCGGCTTCTGGCCTATTCGGAGACGCAATGAATACAGTTATCCAGGAAGCATTTGGTAAGTTTTTCCTCACCGCACTCAGGGGGCGGGGCCGTCGGCCACCGGGTCTCGATCCAGTCTTGCTAGAAGGGAGGCTCAGAAGCAGAGTGTGGTTAGTCGTGCTCCCCCTCGTAAAGACTGGGGACAGGCTCGTCGCCCTCGACAGCCCTTAGGGGAGTAATTTCTAAAGGAAAAAGCCCTGACGGTCTTGTGCCCAGCCCTGTGGGGGTAGCTTCCCTCGGGACGGGGCGTGTGTACCATCCACTTCGCCCCTCCTGGTACCCCCACGAATCCTCTCCTTTCCTGCCACCTCTGGTGTTTCGGGAGGCAGAGGCTTCCAATAAAAAGTTGGGTGTACCGCTGCTTCCTGCCTTATTCCAGGACGTGGAACACTCAACATCCCCTCAACAGGAAGTGTTCAGAACCTGGCAACGTGGAAACTTCTGCCCGGTATTTCTATGTGGGTCCTAAGAACAGTAGAAGAAGGCTACAGAATTTAATTCGCTCGCCGCCCTCCATGTTTCAACGGTGTTGTCCCCACTACCGTAAACCGGAGCAGGCATGTCTACTGTGAAAAGAACTGCAAAATCTATTGGTCAATGGGGCCATATAAAGTGTTTCCTCTTCCAGAGAAAGAGTCAGGTTACTACAGCAAATAATTCCTGGTCCCCAAGAAGGGTGAGGGGTTGCATCCGATCTCGAGGCTTGAACTGCTCAGTCAGGGTGTTCAAGATCATCTTAGCTCATCTGGTTTCTTAGGGTCTGAGACTCAACGTCAAAAGAGCGTTCTCTCTCCCACCCAGGGAATTACCTATCTGGGAGTTATATGGATTCGATCACGATGCGGGCACAATTGTCTCCCGCTCGAATCATTTCCATTCAGAACACCCTCAGAAAAGTCAGGCTAGGTCAAGGTTGCACTGCTCGTCAGTATCAACGAATACTAAGTCTCATGGCATTTGCGTCCACAGTGATCCCTTTGGGCCTTCTGCACATGAGACCGTTCCAGCTGTGGCTAAAAGCCAGGGGGTCTCATCCAAGGGCCAGTCCCCTAAGGCAAATAAGGGTTACGCGCAGCGGGCTTCGTTCCCTTTCTATGTGGTTCAGACCCCGGTTTCTTACCTTGGGTCCCACTGTAGGTGAATCTTGTCGTCACAGGCTGCTAACGACAGACATCTCCTTGACGGGCTGGGTAGTGGTCTTAAGTGGTCGTCCAGCTCAAGGGGAATAGGAGGGTCATCAGCTCGATTGTCACATTAACTGTCTCGAGTTGATGGCTCTATTTCTGGCCCTGAAATACTTCCTCCAGAGGCTGCCATGTCTTGGTACGGGTGGACAATACAGTGGTAGTCTCTTACATAAACCATCAAGGAGGTCCACGTTCACATCAGCTGAATTTCTGGCACGTCGGATTCTCCTTGGGGCCCAGGGCAAGCTCCTGTCACTCAGGACAGTTTATATCCCTCGATGCCCATATGTGGGAGCAGATTTACTGTCCAGACAGAAAATACCGATGGGGGAGTGGAAACTCCACCCCGAGGTAGTAGAGCAAATCTGTGTGAGATTTTACAGGGCAGAAGTGAACCTCTTTGCCTCTTCTCAGACAGCGCAATGTAACCTCTACTTCTCTCTGAGTCACCCAGCCCCCCTGGGTCTGGACGCGATGGCGCATACATGGCCCAGAATGCATCTGTATGCACTTCCCCCGGTTCCTCTGCTTCTGGGAGTCTTGGCCAGAGTTCGCCAGCAAGGATCTTGCCTCTTACTAGCATCGCGCTGGCCAAACTGGGTATGGTTCTCGGAGATAAGATAATGTCTCTCCTTGACAGCTTGCCTTGGGCGATTCCGGACAGGAGGGACCTTCTGTCTCAGGCACAGGGGACAATATTTCATCCCCGGCCCGAGCTGTGGAACCTTCACGTTTGGCCCCTGAAGGGTACCAACTGAGGGACACAGGGCTTTCACCTGAGGTTATCGAGACCATTTTAAGTGCTAGGGCTCCCTCTACTAGAAGGATCTATGCCAATAAATGGGGTGTCTTTGAAAATGGTGCAGTACACATAACGCAGATCCAGTTAACTGCCAGATTGCTTCAGTTCTGGACTTTCTGCAGGAAAAACTGTCAGCAGGCATATGCCCCACCACTCTCAGGGTTTATGTGTCCGCCATTTCGGCTTGCCACACCCTGATGGATGGGGTGCCTTTAGGGAGATATCCTCTACTCACCCGTTTCATTCATGGAGCCAGGCAACTGAGGCCTCCTGCTTGGACCAGGACCCCTTTATGGGACTTAGCAGTAGTCCTGGAGGGTCTGGTTGAGACCCCCTTTGAACCTCTAGAGTCAGCGCCTGACAGACTTCTGACTCTCAAGATGGTTGTTTTTATGGCGATTACCTCTCTAAAGAGAATTGGGAGAATCTGTCTGCCTTGCCAGCCTGTTTAGAGTTTGCCCAGGAATGACCAAAGTAATTTTGCACCCTCATCCTGACTACCTGCCTAAGGTGCCTTTCTCAACCTTACACCTACAACCTACTCTTGAAGCCTTCTGCTCCCTGCCATTCTCTACGCCGGAGCAGGAAAGACTTCACGGACTTTGTCCAGACCGTGCCCTTCAGACTTATGTCCACCACACTAGCCAGTGGCGTAAGTCAGGGCAACTATTAGTTTGCCATGGGGGCCGCAACAGGGGGGTGGCCGCCACCAAGCAGACTTTGTCGCATTGGTTGAGGGACGCTATTGCCCTGGCCTACAAGGCGCGCGGTCAAGCTTCGCCAGCAGGCATCAGGGCTCACTCTACCAGAGGGGTCGCCTCCTCTGAAGCCTTGGCAAGAGGGGTCCCTATGCAGCATGTTTGTGATGCTGCAGGCTGGTCCTCTCCGCACACATTCATTAGATTCTACAGTTTGGATGTTCATGCCACTCCGGGCTCTTATGTCCTTGAGTCGACATCCCAAGCTCATGTCTGAGCCCTCTCACGCTCTTGTGAGCACACTACACAACCGTAGGGGGTCCGGACAGCCACAGTGCGGCGGCATGGGTATTCTCTTTCCCAAAGCGCTTTTCTCAGCACAGCATCATAAGTGAAGCTTTTTGTAAAGGGAACGTCTCGGGTTACTTAAGTATAACCCTTGTTCCTTGAAAAAAGCTGTACGAGATGCTGCGCTTCACTGCCCCACTGGGATGCCCCGGGACTGCTCTTCAGACAAAATACCTGACGATGCTCCGGTGACGCATCCATTTATAACCCTGCCCCAGGTGCATCCAATGATTACACCGGCAGAGGTTATAAATTCCGGTCAATGTTCATTGAAGTGTTGCACTCATATGTTCCCAAAGCGCTTTTCTCAGCGCAGCATCTCATTCCGCTTTTTTCAGGGAACAAGGGATACACTTAAGTAACCGAGACGTTTTAGAATGATGGATATTTCTGGATTTCAACACAATACCAAAAAAAAAAGATTGACCAAATACTCATTTATTTCCAAGAGGACTGCTGGAAATAGCAACATTTACAGTTAAATTACCAGAGCAGAGAATAAAGTGACAGAGGCTTAGATATAGCCAGGGGAGTCAATGACCCTGCATGAGGGGGGTGGGTTTTGAGTTTAGAGGTCACTTCACCAATGAAGGACTTTTGAAACTTATTTGAAACTTGATTAGTGGCGAACTACTCTGTAATGCATAGATGTAATCACACAAGCCAGGCTTTCTGATCTCTGTAATTAACACTTTGTCTACACCCTCCCATTACCATTATGAATTGGAACTGATCTTGGAACAAGGCCACAACTTGTTTAAATATTAATTTATTGCTTTCAAGAGACCTCCAAAAGATGAAGCTTTTCTGCTCTCTTCTTATATTTGCACAAAACCTGGATTACTTGAGCTCACAATTTAAAACTTTCCACACAACAAAGCCTTCATAGTTTTCACAGAATGACACGTCACAGTTACATTCACTCATTAAAAGACACAAGCCCAATTGGTGGACATGGTATTCTCTATGTTTTAATTAGCATGAAATGATCTCAGTTCTGTCAATAAATCCAGCAATGTAGAAGCAAGTGCCTGTTTACTCCAGTACTGTGGCTTGATAAAACAAGGGAGCTACTTATATCAGCAGTTCATTGTGAGCAAGAGGGGAAGAAGTCATAAGACTGCATTGTGTGAGGAACAGAGAGAAAAATAAGTGTTTATTAAGTGGTAATCTGCCATTTTACTCATGATTTAAGAGAAAGTGAATAAAATAGTAAACAATTAGTTTACTAACAAAATGTTAGTAAACAAATAATAAAATAAAGATATAGTGAGAGCGTGAAAACATTTTAATGAGAATTTACGTTCTAGAAATCCACAGAGCTAAAAGTGCCTGAAGTTGAAGAAACACCCAGCAACACTTGTACATAACAGAGATCATAGTTAAAGGCTCTTATGACTTAAACTATGGGCCTCGAACCCCAAAAGTATCGTAAATCTAAGTAGATCGTTGAATTCATCTTAATTTTGTGGCCCAATTCCCAAAGCCATCATAACTTAAGCAGGCCTAGTACTTAAGAATAGTAATAGATATGGGAGTGCTACGGAGCAATTGTAGACCGCTAAGAGCATTGTAAGGAGAAAGACTTGTGCAGTCAACTGCATGGCAATCGCTTAATACAATTTAATACAATTAATTGAATAGTTCACCCAAAAATGAAAATTCTCTATTATATAACTTCTGAAGATATGGAGTTAACCACTGGAGTCATATGGATGACTTTTCTGCTGCCTTTATGTGCTTTTGGAGCTTAAAAATGTTGGCACCCATTAACTTGCATTGATTGGACATACAGAACTGAAATATTCTTCCAAAAATCTTAGTTTGTGTTCTGTGAAGAAAGAAAGTCAAACACATCTGGGATGGCATGAGAGTGAGTAAATGAGATAATTACAATTTTGGGTGAACTATTCCTTTAATATCATGATGATTACACTTTATGCAGCAGACAATGAAAATTGAATATCATGAAATGAACATTACATGATATTAATATGAATTAATAGATAAAATAACTTGTAAATAAATAAATAAATTACACTGAATTGTGTGGATGGCCGCATAGTTGGTAACAGCAAAGGTAACAACAAAACAGCCATAGGGTTTATTGCACGTCTTGTATCATCATCCTCATGTTCTATTGTCACTGACACCCAAGAGGACTCTCGCTGGCACCACAATGTTGTGCAACATTGACCGTTATCACTTTTGGGAGCAAAGAGCAGACATCCACTTGATTGGTGAACTTTCCTAAAGTGCAGCTTCCAGCCTCTTACTTTGCACACTGCTGACAACATGTTGAATCTCATTATATTCAATATGTGCTTGATCATTGGCAGGATCATTCACAAGGCCTCAGTGGCTAACCGCAATCCATAAATATACAGTATGCTCTGACCCTGAAAGCAATTGCACCTCATAGAATTTGTGAAAACTAATAAGTGGAAAGCACATCTTATGAACGAAGCAGTGAATGGCTAAAGGTAACAGATCGTTCTGCACAAAATAATCTCACAAATACATTCAATTTATTTAGGTTGAGTATTTAAGAGCAGCTTTGGGAAATGCATGTAATAAATTATGAACACTCATAGCCGCTAAGATCAATGATTATTGTGTAACTTAGCCAATATTTATATTACTCCTTGAAAAATAATTCAGTATCTAGTTACTGCCCTGCTTTTCCTACATTACATACAAATCTATTGTACTTTGTTTTCTACTTCATGTCATTTTACCATCTTGTGTTGATGGGAATATGGTTGTTTATCTGTCAGTGAGGAGAGAGGAAGCGGTAAGGGCCATCACCTGGTGTTTACTAACTCTAAACACTTGTGTCTCATTTCAGTGGCAGCAGAGGCTGGCTTTAAAAGGCCGGCAGAATTCCAGACCGAGGGAGAGAGTCCGGGTCACACACCCACAACCTGTCTGGTGCTCAATGCAGAAAAACTGTTCATTTTATTTTATCTGATAAGTTTACAGTATGTTGACTGTTACCCCTGAAGCTAATGTGTTATCTAAAGTTCCTACGGAAAAGACATAGTGTAAGTGAAACCTTGAGAATAAAGAGAACGCTTACGTGGACCATGATGCCGACTTCTGCTTCCTTCTTTCCACCCCACTTTGAGAACTTTACACTGGTGCCCAAACCCAGGAATTGCAAGAAGTCCAGCTGCCATGGATATCAGTTTGTATTAGTCCTGGTGGATTATGCAATGCAATATCTGGAAGCAGTGGCTTTGCACAACATCTCAGCATGCAGTGTTGCTGAGGCCCTCTTCAAAACAATCTCCCGGGTGTTGATTCCGTAAGAAATCCTCATGATCATGGCACAACATTTATGTCACGTACAGTGCGCAAACTTTATGAATTGCTGGGGATTAAATTAATTTGCACCAGCATTTATCACCTACAAACTGATGGGCTGATCGAACGATTTAATCTAACTCTAAAGAATATGTTTCCTAAGTTTGTACGCGAGGACAATAGGAATTGGGACAAATGACTAGAACCTCTGTGATTTGCAGTCAGGGAGGTCCCGCAACCCTCCGCAGGGTTTTCACCTTTCGAACTCCTGTACTTCAGCCCCAAACTGTGCTTGACGTTATATAGGTGGCGTGGGAGGAGGTACCTTCCCAAAGCAAAAATTTTATTCAAAATGTCGTTGATCTTCGAGCAAAGCTACACTAGCTGGGTCAGCTGTCACAGGGCAATTTTCTCCAAGCTCAAGAGAGACAAAGTCAGCTTTATAATAGGGGTGCCCAGTTATGGGAATTTGCACCAGGAGATAAAGATCTAGTATTACTGCCCACTTCAAGCTCTAAATTACTTGCCAAGTCAGGCGGTGAGTCGGGGCTCTTGATTATGAGGTTAAACGAATGGATAGAGGTGGAGCACGTCAAATTTACCACCTCAACCTCCTTAAATTATGGAGAGAGGTGGTCCCCAAATCCATGGCGATGGTAGTTCTGAGAGGGTGGAGCTTGGTACGGAAGTGAAATTCAAAGATGATCAATTCACCCTTGTGGAGACCACCTCTCACCGTCCCAACTCACGGAGGTGGCCAAGTTGCAAAAGGAGTTTGCAGACATGTTCCCTCCTCTTCGTACGAACCTCATACAACACCATATTAAGGCTCTGCCAGGAGTAGTGGTAAGTAGTTGACTGTGCCACTTGCCTGAACACTAGAAAAAAATTATTCCGGACTAAATAGTGTCAATGTTTGTGATGGTAGTAATAGAAGAATCACAAAGTGATTGGGCCAGTCTGGTTGTTCTTGTGCGTAAGAGTGATCAGTCAGTTTGGTTCTGTGTAGATTATCAAAAGGTTAATGCTCTGTCTAAATTTGACACATATCCAATGCACTGAATTGACGAACTGCTTGATCAGTTGGGTGCAGCTCAGTTTTATTCGACATTGGAAGTGTTATTGGCAGATCCCCTTAACTCCATTATCCTGAGAAAAAACAGCATTTTCCACACTGCTCAAATTACACCAATTCGTCACTCTTCCATTCAGTTTGTTCGGGGCTCCTGCCACGTTCCAGCGCCTCATGGATAAGATTTTACGGCTGCACACTGCGTATGCTGCTGCCTATTTAGATTATATTATTACCTACAGTAATGACTGGCAGAGGCATATGCAGCATCAAAGAGCAGTCCTGAGGTCGCTGAGGCGGGCAGGGCTCAAGGCGAACCCGAAAAAGTGCGCAATTGGACGGGTGGAAGTATGGTATTTGGGCTTCCACTTGGGTCATGGGCAGGTACAACCCCAAGTTTATAAGCCAAAACCATAAAGGAGGTGAGACAGTTTACGGGGCTGAAGGTTTGTGCCTAGTTTCTCTTATGTCACCAGCCCCTTGACTGATCTCACCAAAAAGGGGGTTCCGGTTCAGTGGATGGAGGCGTGTCAACAGGCTTTCACGAGAGTGAAATCTGCACTCTGTGGTGGGCCATTTTTACATGCTCCTAACTTCTCTCTCCCCCCTTCATTTTGCAGATGGATGCATCAGAGGGGTGTAGCGGCCCATGCTTGATCTAACCCTAACCCTAAGCATGATTTAGAAAGAGGGTCAGGCCATCAAATGGTTATTACCTGCTGGGGTGGGCCTTAATTCTCTGCTAGGACTACACCTGATTCAGTGTCTCCACCAAATGAAGGATACCAATGCGCAGATAACTAGTTGGTACCTGTCACTTCAGCCGTTCAAGTTCAAGGTAATCCATAGGCCGGGGCTGCAGCAACTTGTGGCTGATTTTGTGTCAGACCGAGGAAGAGAGTCCAGATCACACACCCACAAACTGCCTGGTGCTGAACACTGAAAAGCTGTTTTTTTTTTTTGTACCTGATGAGTTTATGTTGACTGTTACCCCTGAAGCTGATGTGTGTGATCTAAAGTTCCTACTGAAAAGATGTAGTGTGAGTGAAACATTGAGAATAAAGAGAGCGCTTACGTGGACTGTAACGCTTCCTTTTTTCCACCCCACTTTGAGAACGTTACACATATCTGTTTACACAAAAATCTATTAATTAATTTCTCTTGGACTTTTAACCATTGAGGCACTTCCTAATTATGTATGCACAATATTATGTATGTGTTTCTTTTGCTGTAACCTCTAGGATAGTTTATGTGATCATTTCAAAAGCTTTTTTTCCATGACAGAAATTACACCCCGTGGTAACTCACTATACGCTCGTTTCGACTGAAGACTCTTGGAAAGTCTTTTAGTCACTTGAAGTCAAAAGCTTTCATATTTATGTTTATGAGCACTTGACGGATTTGAAGAATGGTGATTTTGAAGTGTTTCAAATTGTTTTGAGTGCTGGTATTTAAAGTTAAAGAAGGTTCTCTGAGAGGATGATGAGTGGAGATGGTGTGGAGTGGGTGAAAGAGTTGGGGGTGGATACTTTGTTCAAAGGCGTGGTCTGACAGCACATGATGAAGGAGGCTTTGATGGGTTTTTGATGATGAAGGACCCAAGTTTGATTCTGGCTTGGAATATTTCCTGATCCCTTCTCCCCCAAAGCTTCCTATCTTTTTCCCTCACCTCTCCATTGTCCTCACATTAAAAGTGGCAAAAGCCCAAATATAAAATAAATAAATAAAACAAGGAAATGCATCCAGTGATTTCAAACTTGAAAATTCTGTCTGTCACCGAGGTTCATTCCATGGATAATCTCCCTGTGAAACACACGCAAAGGCTCTTCTTCTGTGGTGAGTGTTATCAGTGTCAATGGCACATTGCTGTAGGGTGGGATTACAGTCGAGTAGAGAAAGACGGCAAAGAAAGTAGCTGAGCAGAATGGGACAGGCACAAAATTGTCATTTAAGCTCTGGTTTTCAGGAAAAGAAAAGAAAACATCAATTGCATTCTCCAATCCAAATTATATATGGTGTAACTGCTTGAGGTACTTGAACTCTTCTCATTAACTCTTGCGTTGTGTTGATTTTGTCCCTAGACATTTTGTGTTCCCGGTCAAAAATGACTGGCCCACTAAGATTGTTTATAAATCTCTCATATTGCATATATTATCACAATATATTGCATTATATCTTTTTTATCAACTACTTTTTTAGTAATTATACAGTATATATAAATTTTATTGATAGAATGATTAATCGAACTTTTACATGTGCATGTTCTCATATAAAATCTGTGAAACGGTTCATCAAATCAATTAGTATGGATCTCAACTGTATTTTATAGGTTCAGTAAAAGCTTAATTTCTGGAAGGTCTCTAGAGGATTTGTAACCATCAGTCTATCGGGAAAAATCAAGCAAGACGAAAACATACAATACACTCTTTCTGTAAATGAATAAGCAAACTCGATTCCGTTTTCCCATTTTTTTATATGTTGTCTGAGAATTGAGGAGAAAGCTTTAGGTTGATTTAAAACTCAGAATTATTTGGTTTAAAACTCAGAATTATTTGGTTCATAATGGCAGGGGAGGATATAGATATTAATTTATGGTATGGCAAGGGCATGGCATGAGAACTATAAGGGATGGCAACACCAAAGTAAGCACACATACAGCATATCATATATAGTGATTATGGTATCAAACTTCAAACTTCATTGCAACAAGTACTAGCTCATTTATTGAAAATTGCAAATGCACAAGCATTTGTGATAGTATATTCCAAAGAGAGGCCACAAAGTAATCATTTTGCTACTGTTTTGCTAACATTATTTATATATTTGCATTCTTACATAACCTTAAAAATAAACAACAAAATATCTCCAGAGCAACAAGACATTGTCTATTAAACACTTCAACAGATTCTATATGTTCCATAGCTTGACAGGTGCTAGTTGTCACACTTTTTACTCCAGTAAATATTGTGTGGTAGGTTTATAATTAAAAGTCATATATCTGTATAGCCACATATATTGAAGTCTTGGCTACAAAAAGCAATTCAACATTTGTATCATAATTGCCCAGGAAAAAAAAAATATTTCACTGAACACAAACTCGCTTTTTGTCTACAAGGGGTTAGTTGTCACAATGGAACCTGCCATTAAACCAGTGGCATAGGATTAATGAGAACATTCATGTGATCATCCCTGATCAAATTCACAAAAACATATTGTAATTTAAGAGAGTATTGAACTAGGTATAAAAAGCATAAAAAAACTACAGCTACAGAAAACCCTTTTTTATTAGACTTGTAACTCTCCTTATAGTTACAAAAATATAGCCCTTGTGACATATTTCCCATATGATAATTAGCCCTGGTCTCCCCATATCAGAAAAATCTTGCTTCAATATAAAAATAATAAAAACAAACATCACACATAGACCTGGCATTCTAAAGTCAATTAATAGATCATACTATTAAGCTTAATTTGGGTAGGGGCTGAAAAAAGCAGAAATACGGGATGAAAAGAGAAACAACTATGCAAATAAAAATGACTGGTTACGTGAAGCAAGAGTGTAAATGTCGACTAGTTTCGATTTATTAAACCTTCATGTACCCATGGAGAGTGGATGTACAAACCATGTATTCTAGAGATAAAGTCCTGTATAACCTTTGTAATAAGCCTTCTGAACATAAAACTAAAAATGCACTGTACTGATCATCGTAATTACAGATCAACTTCGACATCATCCCTCCCTTGTTTCCCTCCCTTTCTGCTGTGTTATCTGTTCTTTGTTAGTTCTCATTTTGTTTGACTTGTTTTTTGTTTGATGACACCAGGAGGCATCCCTTGGTTATGTCAAGTCAAGTTGTCATTTTTATTTGTATAACACCTTTCACAACACACATCGTTTCAAAGTCATCATTGTGTAGTTTGATGAAATATGAATGTGACTTGTGTTTAAAAATAAGTAATTAAATAAAAATTGCATTTAGAAACCCAGTGAGCAAGCCAAAGGCGACTGGGAAGCAACACAAAACTACATAAGTCAAGTCAAGTGGTTTTTATTGTCGTTCAACCATATACAGTTAGTACAGTACACAGCGAAACGAGACAACGTTCCTCCAGGACCATGGTGCTACATAAAACAACATAGGACAAACTCAGATCCACATGAGACTACACAGACTAAATAAAATACCTATGTAAAGTGCACGTGCAAACGTGTGCAAAAAAGTACGGGACAGAACAATAAATTACTAACAATGAACAGGACAATAGACACAGTAAGAGACAGTGCAGCACCGACCAGTACACAGTAGTGCAAAAAGATGACAGTTTCTAAAAATGCCAAATGTAAACATAACATACTATGAGATGAGTGTTCTATGCACATAGCAGTTATTGTAGCAGATAGCAGCCAGGTAAAAAGTGACAATAATTCAAGTGCAACTCAGGACACATGTGTGTGTGTGTCCGTCCGGTCTCTGAGTATTGAGGAGTCTGACGGCTTGGGGGAAGAAGCTGTTACACAGTTTGGACGTGAGGGCTAGAATGCTTCGGTACCTCTTGCCAGACAGCAGGAGGGTGAAGAGTTTGTGTGAGGGGTGTATGGGGTCGTCCACAATGCTGCTAGCTTTGTGGATGCAGTGTTTTTGTAAATGTCTTTGATGGAAGGAAGAGAGACCCCGATGATCTTCTCAGCTGTCCTCACTATCCTCTACAGGGCTTTGCGTCCGAAATGGTGCAAGTCACAAACCAGGCTCGGATGCTCTCAGTAGTCCCTCTATAGAATGTAGTGAGGATGGGGGGTGGGAGATGTGCTTTCCTCAGCTTTCGAAGAAAGTAGAGATGCTGCTGTGCTTTCTTGGTAATAGAGCTGGTGTTGAGGGACCAGGTGAGGTTCTCCGCCAGGTGAACACCAAGGAATTTGGTGCTCTTGACGATCTCCACAGAGGAGCCGTCGATGTTCAGCAGAGAGTGGTCACTCTGTGCTCTCCTAAAGTCAACAACCATCTCTTTTGTTTTGTCCACATTCAGAGACAGGATGTTGGCTCTACACTAGTCCGTTAGCCGCTGCACCTCCTCTCGGAATGCTGACTCGTCGTTCTTTCTGATGAGACCCACCACGGTCGTGTCATCGGCGAACTTGATGATGTGATTTGAGCTGTGCATTTCTGCACAGTCGTGAGTCAGCAGATTGAACAGCAGTGGACTGAGCACACAGCCCTGGGGGGCCACAGTGCTCAGTGTGGTGGTGGTGGAGATGCTGTTCCCGATCCGGACTGACTGAGGTCTCCCAGTTAGGAAGTCCAGGATTCAGTTGCACAGGGAGGTGTCCAGGCACAGCAGGTTCAACTTTCCAATCAGGTGCTGGGGAATGATTGTGTTGAATGCTGACCTGAAGTCTATGAACAGCATTCGAACATATGAGTTATTTTTATCTAGGTGGGTGAGGGCCAGATGGAGGGTGGTGGCAATGGCATCGTCTGTTGAATGGCTTGGATGATACGCAAACTGCAGTGGGTCTAGTGAGGGAGGCAGCTGGGTCTTAATGTGCCTCATGACAAGCCTCCCGAAACACTTCATGATGATGGGTATGAGTGTGATGGGATGGTAGTCGTTGAGGCAGCATACTGAAGATTTCTTTGGCATGGGGACAATGGTGGTGGCCTTGAAGCACTTTTGGAACAATGGCGCCGCTCAGAGAGATGTTGAAGATGTTGTTAAGAACATCTGCCAGCTGGTCTGCACATCCTTTGAGCACTCTGCCAGAAATGTTCGTCTGCAACTTCAAACTGAGCGTAGAAGTCGTTCAGCACATCTGGAAGGGAGGCATCTTTATCACAGGCAACTATTGTTGTCCTGTAGTTGATGATGGCCTGGATGCCCTGCCACATGTGCCGCATGTCACCGCTGTCCTGGAAGTGACTGTTGATTCTCTGGGCATATGCGCACTTTGCCTCTCTGATGGCCCGGGACAGTTTGGCCCTCAACTGTTAGGGCTTCCTTGTCACCTGCTCTGAAGGAGTCTCGGGTCTTCAGCAGCACGCACTTCCACTTTTGGTTAATGGAGAAAAATAACCTTGGGAGAAACCAGACTCACTGTGGGGGCCAGTTCCCCTCTGACTAACATCATGAATATAATGACAATATTACTTAATTATGTATAGTAAAAGTCATGGTTTAAAATTAGTAAACTAAGTAAGTGTTAAGTGTCAGTGTTTAAGCAAAGATTGTGTAAGAACTGTAGGATTAATGACTAATGTCTTTGAAGTTCATCCTGGATTAACTGCAGAAGTTCACATAGATGCAATTGTCCTTTGTTAGTTGACTGATGAAGGCTTTTGTTGACAATTAATTGATAGTCTATGTGATCCATTATAAGAGTGTAGTCCATCATTAGACTGAGGTGATTCAAGCAGAGATCAGTGAGGTGCATCGCAGTTCAACCGGCTGGTAATTTCGTTGAGGTCTATCCTAAATCCAAGTTTCAGGCAGTGGCATAGGATGTATTCAATTTCTTATGTTTGGAGTTGACAACAGTTCATCCTCTGAAGTCTATTGTAATAGACCGAAGTGATGTTTGACTGGCACGGCTGCATTAGTTGTCATCACTCAGACCCATGTAGCAGTGGAGTCCAACATGAAGCAGGAATGGAGCTGGATCCAGCCGGTTCTGGTGACCTCAGGATAGGAGTCCCGAGGTTGAAACAGGGATACAAATAGAATAATATTAGCATAGATGCCATTCAATTTATTGCAGAGTTATAATTCATGATCAATGTTTCTGGTTTGTGGTTCCGGCAGACCTAACTAAAGTTGAGTTGATGGATAAATAGTATGTCTGACTAAACAGACAAGTCTTTAGTCTACACTTAAACTGAGTGAGTGTGTCTCAAACAGTGTTAGGGAGACTATTCCATAGTTTAGGAGCCAAATATGAAAAGGATCTACCTACTTTTGTGGATTTTGTGGATAAATGGTGCTAATATGATCATATTTCTTGGCTTTAGTCAGCACTCTGGCAGCTGAATTTTGAACCAATTTAAGTTTATTTATTGATCTTGCTGGACATCCTCCCAGTAATTTATTTCAATAATCTAGTCTTGAGGTCATGGACACATTAATTATTTATAAACCATTCTTCACTGTTTAAGACGATGTAACAGTACATCCATCGAGAGTCAAATTGTATTTCAGCTTGTTTTTAGAGGTTTGTGGTCTAATAATTAGTACCTTTGTTTTCTGAGGTACTTTGACAGATGATTGCATAATTCCATTTTATTTCTGATTATTTCATGAAGTCACTACTATTGTGCTGCGACGGAATATCTGGTTCAGTTGAGGCTTTATTCCTAACCAATTTAGCCATATTACTGAATGAACACCTAGGATTGTTGTGGTTATTTTCTATGAGTTTGCTCAAATATGCTGACCTGGCAGCTTTTATTGCCTGTGATAGATATGAATGATTATTAATGAAGCTATGTTTAGTGGTTGAAAGAATAGTTCTACCTGAACGATAGCATGGTGTAGATTGAGTAGCATTAGCTGAGCGCAGCATACAAGAGACAAGGTAATGATCTGAGATGTCATCGCTCTGTTGAAGAATTTCTATAGTATCAACATCAACTCCATATGAGAGAATTGTATCTAGCATATGATTATGGTGATGAATTGGTCCTGTCATACTTTGTCTGACCCTTCAGATGAGGCTCATGTTTATAACTATAACCTGGTGGAGTAGAATTATTTAAACTAATATATTAATCCGGTTTAAGCCAGGTTTCGGTCAATCAGAGCGCATCCAAACTCTGTTCTGTAATAATTTTATTTAAAATTAGTGCTTTGGTATAAAGAGATCTAATGTTTAGTAGCCCTACCTTCATATGATCTTTAATTCTTAAAAAAAAAAAATCAAGTTTGACCTTAATCTAATTTTTTTCTAAATGATTTAGTGAAAGTTTTGTTTGGTAGTTCGGGAAACAGACACAGTCTCGATGTGATATCTAGGTGATACAGTCTTGTACAGTGTTGTAGTTTATGTGACCTGTGTAATGTCTCAAGGCAGCTAGCAGATGTTCAGACTAACCAGTTTTTCTGCTTCCTAACCTGGGCCGCAGTTAGTCAAATAGGATCATTATTTAAATGTTGTAATTTTGGGGTTATTTTCTCCCCTTTTCTCCAATGCACTCTACGTCCTCGTGGTGGCATAGTGACTTGCCTCAATCCTGGTGGCGGAGGACAAATCTCAGTTGCCTCAGTTTCTGAGATGTCAATTCGTGCATCTTATCACATGGCTTGCTGAGTGTGTTACTAAGGAGACCTAGTGCATGTGGAGGCTTTATGCTGTTCTCCATGGCATCAATGCACAACTCACCACACATCCGACCGAGAGCGAGAACCACATTATAGCGACCATGAGGAGGATAACCCAATGTGACTCTACCCACCCTAGCAACTGGGCCAGTTGGTTGCTTAGGAAGCCTGACTGGAATCACTCAGCATGCCCTGGATTCGAGTAGTCACCGTCTATACTTGCTAAGCTACCCAGGCACCCAAATACTATCATTATTAAGACTATGAGCCAAATTACTAGAGAGGAAATTGGCACTTTAGCAGGTCAGGTCTACCCCAAAAACTCTTCCAATTGTCTATAAATTCTATGCTATTCTCTGGACACCACTCAGACATCCATCCATTCAGTGACACTAATCTACTATAAACCTCATCACCACAACGAGTAGGGAGGGGGCCAAAGCATATTACAGTGTCTGACATTGTTTTTGCAAGTTCACACACCTCTTTTATATTATCTCTAGTGATCTCTTACTGGAAAAGCCAGACATCATTAGTGCCGATATGAATAACAATTTTAGAAAATGTATGTTCAGCATTAGCCAGCACTTGTAAATTTGATCTAATGTCAGATGCTTGAGCCCCAGAAATGCATTTAAAAATAGTGGCTCGATTCTCTATTTACACATTCCTTACAATAGAATCAACAATTATTAAGGCTCTTTCAACATAATTCTCAATGGGTGCATCACTGAGTGGGGAGAATTGATTGGAAACCCTACCAGGAACGGAAGAATGGTATTGCTTTGCTTAGTAAGTATGCTGTCAAGATATCACCCAAACACCCTGCAGGGACTCTAGAGCCGGAACCAAAGTGTGTGTGTTTCTCGTTGTACTACCCGCATCCGAAAAATTATCTACCGGTTTCTCTTTCTCACTTAACCACTTCACTCACTAGCGTTCAGATTCGTATCTCTAACTCATTAACCTTCTCTGTTAGCCTGACTAATTCCTTACATTTATCACATGTGAATCCCTCACTGCTGATGGAAGAAGCTATAGAAAACATGTGACATGCAATTCAGGAAGAAATAAAATGAGTAGATGCAGTGACTTACCACAATTGTTTGTTATTGTTGGTTGTTCATGAGCGGTAAGGGTTTGAGATCGATGTGAATCCCTCACGCAACTGTTTGTTGTTAATTTTGTTCTTGATAAGCGGTTCTTTGAGATCGATGCAATAATCCGTGTAACACAGAGGAGAAAAATGGGTGTGTGCTGTAAAATGCACACAGTTTTATCACAATAAAAATAGAAAGCAGATGCACACGGAAAATGTTGAATCGCAATAAGAGTATAATGCTTAGGATCCGGACACTCATGTTCCTTGTTCTGTTTGTTTTGTTCTAAGCGTGTTGACGTTTTCACCCTCATGTGTTTCAGGTGACGCTGGCATGCAGAATCAGCATTTCCATGGGAACCTTGATTGTTTTCATCGAAACACTGATCATGCCATCATTAAGCTGGCGTGTAGCATCTGACCCTTGTTTGTTTCTTGCCTATTTTAATTACCTTGTGTGTCATGTCCTGTTTGCTCTCTCTGCCTAGTTGGTCCTGTCTCGTGTATCGGTTGGTTGCCCGCGTGTCTGGTGTGTGGTTGCCTTTCAATTTGCTGCATGTCAGCGGAACTTTCACAGTGGATGCTTTGTCTCTGCCCGTGTGTCGGTAGTGTGGATGCTTTCCAGTGTACTGCATGTCAGCTGGTCTTACACGGAGGATTCCACAACTCAGTGACTGCTCATTTCTATTGTAAATAAATCATTTGAACTGTTTCTCTGCATTTGGGTCTGTTTGTCTCGATGACATTCGTTACAGAAAGTACAGAGGAGTAATTAGTGATTTTGCTTACTGGTGTGAGCAGAATCATTTAAGGTTAAATGTTGAAAAAACAAAGGTCATGGTGCTAAATTTTAGGAGGAAGAAGGAACTTCACATGCCAGTTTCTATCAGGGGAGAGGAGGCTGACATGATACAGTCATACAAGTACCTTGGAGTTTACCTCGACAACAGGCTTGACTGGACTATTAGCACACAGAATGTATAAGAAACGCATTAGCCTGCTCTATTTCTTAAGAAGGCTTAGGTCTTTCAATGTATGTAAAACCATGATTAATGTTTTATCATTCTGTGGTAGCATGTGTCCTCTTTTATGCAGTGGTTTGCTGGGGAAACAGCATTAAAGGTGTGGATGCCAACAGGTTAGATAAACTGCTGAGGAAGGCAGGATCTGTTCTGGGACAAGTATTGACCAACTAAATGTTGTGACTGAGAAGAGGTTACTGTCCAATATTGCATTTTTATGGATAACAGTACCCAGCCACAACATGAAACTATAATGAGTTATAAGAACACCTTCAGTAAGAGACTTAGAATGCCCCGGTGTACCACTGAGAGACATAGAAAATCCTTTTTGCCTACCTCCATTAGCCTATTTAATTTGCTCCTGTGAATAGTGTATAGTGGATATGTGTGTATGTATGTTGTTTTTGTACTTAATTTTACCTAACAATTGCGCTTCTCTGTGTCTGATGCATCTGCTGAAATCTTCATTGCAGCTGTGTTGGAGGACTGTGCAAGTACCTGAGGTGAACTCAGTTCTTCTTTCAGTTTCTAAAAAGCTGTTTTTTGAGGTTCATCCCATGTCCACTCATTCTTTTCTTTTAACTAACTTGCCATACCCTCAAGTTATCCTCCACAAATACTGGTTAAGGCATTTGCAGAATTTCCTTTATAGGTGTCTGGTTCAATGCACTTTAATGAGATCTTGTCGAATATGATGTGCTCTTTTGCAAACTCACATTCTCATTCAAAGTCAGGCCCTCTTTTTGCATATTCTGGAGCACTTTGTTCAGTCTCTGATCATGCTCCAGTCTGTCTCTGCCAAACACCAGAATGTCATCGGCATAACAGAACCCTGGTAAAACCCTCAAACATCTGGGACATTCTCCTCTGGAAATGTTCTGGTACTGACATAATTCCAAAGGGAAGCCTATTGAAGATGCATCTCCCGAATGGGGTGATAAACATGGTGAGACCATGTGAGAGGTATCTTCAAGAATCCACACCTGGTGTACCATTTCTAGCAGTAACAGGCGGACGAAGATGATGAAGTGTGAAGAACCCAAGTGCAGTTTATTTACAAGATGAGTGATATATCCAAAAAAACGTGAGTCAAAACAAAACAAACATTAACAACTTGACTTGACATGCAACAACCTTGAAAACACAATATCTCACCTCTGACAAGGGCAAACATAAGTAAAATACATGCTCATGTATGACAGTAACAACCAATCAACAACAAAACTGTAAACAAGATAACAAGACTAATAAACTTTAACCAATGAAAAGACAAGACTGCTAACAAGATACTCAAATGGATGGAGCCAGTGGAAGGTAGAGCCATAAGAGGCTCAAGGGGCGGAGCCATGGAAGGTGGAGCTGTGAGAGGCTCGAGGGGTGAAACTTGAGAACTTGGAGCCTGGAGAGTAGCCAAAGGCTTGAAGGGCCAGGGTGGAGCCTAAGGCACAGAGGACTAAGACCTGAGGCTATGTGACACCTGGCATCCAGCTTTGTGAATACTTTTGCATCAGACATCAAGGCTAGTGTTTAGTCCACAGCTGATCAAATGTGACACTCTCCTTTCACAGCTGTATTTCGTGGTATTAGGTCACTTTTGAAATTACTCCCATCTACTCCATGTTGTCCAACTGACGGTTCCCTCACTTTGTATCTGAGGGGTACGGGCCCCCGCCGAAGTGTTTACAGGGGCTCAGGTTTGGCCCCTGGTTCAAGTTCAATGTGGTAAGGCTCTTTTAGTTTGCCTAGCTCCTGAAAACATCTGGATATGCTGCTCTGAAATTTGTTTAATCTTCTCTGACATCTGCCACCCTGTAAACTAGTTGTAGGTCTTCTATGGCATGCCTGCCTAGAAGTAACTGTGCCAGACCTGTGACAAGATAAATGGTCTGTGAAGTGCAGCACCGCTTTTTCCCTTCAATACAGTCTTGAACTTGAAGTTGCTGTTTGCCTGGACCAAAACGTTTCTTTGTCTATTTCATCAGTTCACCATCACTTTGAACAGGCAGTATGGACGTAACATCAGTTTGAAGCAGACCTTCTCTTCATTTAAGTCAACTTTCTCCAGCCACGGCTCTGATCTCTCTGATTCCACAGCTCCTAAAAAGTTAAATCTTGAGTTTCTACTTCTAACTCAGCTAGAGTGCCTGAGTACTTCTCTGTTACAACATACGGCAGAATACCGTCCTTTTTTGTGACATTTCCGACACTACATCTCTTGCAGGATAGTCTTTTCACAGGTGTTTTTGTCATCTACCACACTTGCCACACACTTTCTCTGCACAAGTGTCTGACTTATGTATCTTGTGTCCAGTTTGTTTCTGTCCTTTCTTTAATTTTTATGATGTCTATGTTTGCACGTTTCCCCTACAGCATTGCCCATATTGTATGCTGTTTCTTACTGTTTCACTTTGTCTCTCTTTGCTGTACATGTGTAAATGAGTGCTGTTAATACATTGATATGGGAAGTTTCAGAGTCTTTCCAAACACTAAAATACATACAGATATCAAGAATACTCAAATAACAAGAAGTCCTGTTATGGTCATTTATTCAATATAATATGTTGGAGCTCATTTCATTTTGTAAAAGCATGTAAACTTGCCTCAGGCAGGAAACATGTAAGTGTAACATTAATTACAATAAATTAGCACTGTTAAATTGATAACAAATCTTATATATGTGATAAGTTTAACAGACAAAGCCATATTCTTCAGTGATTTCACTGAGGATATCCTATTTCCACCAATAATGTCTACACTGAATGGAACTCATTTATTAAGCTAATTATGTCCCAGAGGGTAAGAGGTGCATAAAATGCATAAAAATATCACCATTTCAAAAGTTTTTATTTTTATTTTCTGTATGTTTGTGAAGCCATTCTCCTGACAGTAGAAGAGTTCTTTGCTCTGTTTAAAGTAATCCTCATTTGGGGGCTGATGACGGTGTCAGTGCTTTTTCCTCTAAAAGTGTCCAGCAGTAGACATGATGAGTTTTTCGTTAAAAGTGTAATGTCCAGCAGTGCCACATTCTGTGCCTGGAAATGGTGGAAATCAGTATGTCTGTCCACTTTATCATGCTTGTTTTTAATTAATGTATATATATAAGCAAATATATTGAGTTAATAAGTAAGATAATAAGGTATTACATGTGTCCTCTGATACAGAAATCGGATATATTGCGTTGAACATACAGTATATGTAAAACTTTTAAGGAAAATGCATATATATTATATATTTGTTTTATATATATTGTGACATATCAGATTTCAGTATGGATTTAACCTAAAAAAAAAGTGTGTATACAGAAATTGGAATTAAGAATTTAATACTGAATTTCCATTGGACAAAATAAATAAATAAATAAATAAAACTGCCTCCTCATTTCAAAAGTCCACCACATGTCATTGCTCTTCATGTACGAACAAACAATGAGCCTGCTTTCAGCAGCTGTCAAAAACTTGTGCTTATTAGAAGCCATTTGATTGGGGATATTAGTAATTTAAGGACAAAATGCAAGCTTTCTAGATATGAGCTGAAACAGACCAGGCAGAGGGACAATCAGATGGCTTGCAGGTTTCTCTGTACACTGGAATAATTGTTTTCCATTTTGTATTGAGTTTAATGACTACCTGGCACAGTATTAGCATGTCTCTGGCATGTTAGACTGCCATCATCACTATCCAGGGTGAAACCCATGGCCAGATGCAACGGATTAATTCTGAGCTGCATTTCACTGTCACATTAGGAGCCAAACAGGCAGCCATCAGTGCAGACCCTGCGCATTAAACAGCTATCACATTATGCAGGAAACCATCACAATGGGCTGCAAAACAATTCATGAATTATCGCTTTGTAGCTTTGGAAAGTATCTCAAGTGAATTAATTTGGTTTCACTGAGAGGAGTAATTTTTTTCTTTATTTACTGGCTCACGAATGTGCAATCTGAACATTATCACACGTTCAGAGTCACAGAATGGACACTGTAATCTAAACTGCATTTTTTAAAATTGTAACATTCCTTTTGTCTTTATTTATAAAGGAAGTCTTGATTAGTATGTCTAGCAAACCAGTCTTCCAGCATATGTCCAAGCATGGCTCAGGATGTTCATTTCCCTCACTAGACATGTATTATCTTCAGACAACCAACATTTGCAGCATTTACACTCAACGTATAATCGAGATCTTATCCAGAGTGACTTTTGGTAGTCAGAAATGCACGTGATCACATTGCATTTGTAGCACAAACATGAATGCATCCTAATGCATCCCAGATAACCAGTCCATTACTTTCCAATGTAATGCTGCTTAAATGCATATTTCACTTTCTTATAGTTCTTTTTTTCTGCCGCAGTCAATGGCAGAACAGTCAAAATACCATCCGCTGCATCACCTATAGAATACAGGAGGGAATTCACCTGATAATCCTCAACTTTCTCTCCAATTCTGGAAGTGATTCGAACCTCCTAATCCATCTCCAGATTTGAGAAGCTAAATGGGTCTGTATGTGCAGTCTAATCAAGATAAGTAAAGGACTGCCAACTCACTTAACAACAGCATTGGGTAAATTACTAAAAAATGTGAATTACATCTTTAAATGGTAATTGGATTACTTGACATTCCCAATTTATAAGCAATCACATTACTATTAACATTATTTTAAGATTCCTAAAGCATTTTCTAAAGCACTTTTTACAGAAATATTTTTTTTTTTGCTCAACAAATTCAAAAAAGATATCTATATTTATTCCTTTTTAATCAACATAAACAATACACTCACATGTTTCAACAAGGATTTTCTAAAATGTACTTAAAACGTCTCGGTTACATTTGTAACCTCCGTTCCGTAGTGTCGAAGGAAGTGACACAAGGGGTCTTCTCGGACGCCGAATCGTACCTCTGAACCTGAGAAAAGGCCAATGTCAAGTTGGCAGACAGAATTTGCATGCCCCGCCCCGGACATACGGGTATAAGGGGAACCGGGGCAGCGAATGCCAGTCAGGATTTTGCACTGAGGAGCCGAAGGATGAAGCACGGCCATTTACAGTGCTAGGTCTAGTGCCGTGGCAGGAGGGACACTACGTCTCGTTCCCTCCCTCGGGGAACAGAGGTTACAACAGTAACCGAGACGTTCCCCTTCTGTCACTCTCTCGACGTAGTGTCGAAGGAAGTGACACAAGGGGTCCATATAAAAACGCCATGCACTGACCATGTGACGTGACTGTCGGAGCAGGGACAAAGCAGGCTATTGCGTGTTAGAGGCACCTGAACCGAATGCACGTCGCCCTCCCCAACGCCCCCTCAAAGAGTTTTAGCATATCCACCTTAGGTTTTCCCGCACCCCTGGGGGAAAAAGGTATTACATGCTAGCATGGGAGCAAGCCCAACAGCCGCAGCCTTCTCTCTCACTATGTCTCTCACATAGGATGTAGAGTGGCTGGGGCCCAACCTATGTCGGGGAAGGCGGTCATTCCCCGGGGGGGAGCAGGAGAGCCTGGGCGGTGCTGAGAGAAGACTCGAAGCATTAACCCTGCTCCACGCACCCGGCAGGGGGCGGCTTAGAGACTGAGGAAGAGGCCTAAGGAGGCGTCTTCAAAACTCGTTGGCGCCGGTGTGCCGGGTGCTGAGGCAGGACCGGAGGCAAGGTAGCTGTCCGGCCTGCAGATTTCCTATTCTTTCAGGAGGGGAAGACCCTGCAGAGGCCATACCCTGCCCAGTCAGGGGGAGGTAATGTATGGCAAATACACCACGAGGGTTGTGAAGCCGGACATGGGAGACGGCGCGGTGGTTGGTCCAGCCTAATGAAGGGGGGACTCTACAGACACGGGGCCGAGGCAGCGGGGCTGCCTGAGGGAAACGCGGGTCCGCCGAGAGGGGGACCGTACTGCGGAGAATACATCACGGGGAGTTAGCCTGAAGAGGGAACTATGCCCGTGGAGCCCGACCCCAGTACAGAGCCCTAAGACTCGTACTGGGTCTGGCCGCGAGTTGCTCTGCTGAATTCGCGGGCCAGAAGGCTAGGGAGGAAAAAGCATCCAGGCAGCGACACTCAGTGGCTGACCTGGGATAGAAGGCGCACTGGATCACATTGGTGAAGGGCGCAAGATGCAAGCGGAACACCCGGTCGGTTGTGCCGCGTTACCGAGTTCTACCGGCTCGGACCTGACAAAACACTGGACGAGACCGACTCAACCCTTAGATTGTAAAATCTGGCAAAGGTATTGGGTGTTGCCCAGCCCGCTGCTCTGCAGATGTCTGCTAGGGAGGTGCCGTGGCTTAGTGCCCACGAGGACGCCACACTTCTAGTGGAGTGTGCTCGGACCTGCAGGGGGGCAGGCACACCCTGGGCGTGATAGGCAATAGCATCAACGACCCAGTGGGCTAGCCTCTGTTTGGAGACGGCATTCCATTTCCGCCATCCGCCAAAGCAGACAAAGAGCTGCTCAGAGTATCTAAAGCTCTGCGTGCGGTCCACAAAGGTACGCAAAGCACGCACCGGACACAGCAACGAAAGGGCTGGGTCTGCTTCCTCCCGAGGCAGTGCTTGCAGGTTCACGACCTGGTCCCTGAAAGGGGTCATGGGAACCTTGGGCACGTAGCCCGGTCGGGGTCTCAGGATAACGTGAGAAAGCGCCAGACCGAACTCCAGGCAAGAGTCGCTGACAGAGAACGCTTGCAGGTCTCCTACCCTCTTGATTGAGGCTAAAGCGATCAGGAGGGCCATCTTCAAGGAGAGGGCCTTGATCTCGACTGAATCAAGTGGCTCAAATGGGGGTCTCTGAAGGCCCGAGAGGACCACTGAGAGATCCCAAGAGGGAAACAGGTTAGGCCGGGGAGGATGTAGTCTCCGGGCGTCTTTCGGGAACCTGATAATCAAGTCGTGCTTACCAAGTTACTTGCCATCTACTGCGTCGTGGTGGGCTGTGATAGCAGCTACATACACCTTCAAGGTGGAGGGGGACAGCCTCCCCTCCAGTCTCTCCTGCAGGAATAGAAGCACTTACCGAACTGCGCATCTCTGTGGGTCTTCGGCTCGGGAAGAACACCAATTCGCGAACAAACACCACTGTAGTGCGTAGAGTTGCCTGGTTGAGGGAGCTCTGGCCTGATTGATCGTATCTACGACAGCAGGTGGTAGATTGACTAGATCTTCTGCGTCCCGTCCAGGGGCCAGACATGGAGATTCCAGAGGTCTGGGCGCGGATGCCAGAGGGTGCCCCGTCCCTGAGAAAGAAGAGCCTTCCTCAGGGGGATTTTCCAGGGAGGGGCTGTCATGAGGAGCGTGAGTTCCGAAAACCAGGTGCAGGTGGGCCAGTAAGGGGAATCAGAATGTGCTTGCCTCGGATTAGTGGAATAAACCTCCGTAGAGCAAGAATAACAGCCATCAACTCTAAGCAATTGATGTGCCAACGCTGCCGGGGACCTGTCCAGGTGCCAGCGGCAGTGTGCCCGTTGCACACAGCGCCCCAACCCAGTCGAGAGGCGTCTGTGGTTACCACGACACGTCTGGACACCTGCTGCAAGGGAACTCCGGCCCGTAGGAAGCAGAGGTCTGTCCATGGGCTGAAAGTTTGATGGCAGGCAAGGGTGATTGTCACACGATGCGTGCTGTGGCGCCGTGCCCATCTCGGGACTCGGGTCTGTATCCAGTGCTGTAGCGGTCTCATATGCATCAACCTGAGCGGCGCGACCGCGGCTGAGGATGCCATATGCCCCAGGAGCCTCTGGAATTGTTTTAGAGGACCGCTGTGCCAGGCTTGAAGCAAGCGAGGCACCTGAGCACTGACTGGGCGCGCTCGTTGGTGAGACGCACTGTCATTGAGACCGAGTCTAACTCCATACCGAGAAAAGAGATGCTCTGAACCGGGGTGAGCTTGCTCTTTTTCCAGTTGACCTCAAGCCCTAGACGGCTGAGGTGCCTGAGCACCTGGTCCCTGTGAGCACACAGTAACTCGAGAGTGGGCCAGAATGAGCCAGTCATCGAGTGGAGTATTCGGATGCCCACTTCCCTTAGGGGGGCAAGAGTGGCCTCTGCAACCTTGATGAAGACGCGAGGGGACAGGGACAGGCCGAAGGGGAAGACCTTGTACTGATACGTCTGGCCGTCGAACGCGAACCGTAAGAAGGGTCGGTGTCGTGGCAAAATAGAGATGTGGATGTACGCGTCCTTCAGGTCTACCGCCGCGAACCAATCTAGCTGTCGAACGCAGGTGAGAATCTGCTTCTGCGTGAGCATTTTGAACGGGAGTCTGAGCAGGGCCCGGTTGAGAACTTGCAAGTTCAAGATAGGTCGCAACCTGCCACTTTTTCTGGGTACGATGAAGTAAGGGCTGTTGAGACCCTTCTTCATCTCAGCTGGAGGGATGGGCTCTATCGCGTCCTTGAGGAGCAGTGTAAAAATCTCTGCTCGTAAGGCACTGGCTTGTTGGCCGCGCACTAGAGTGGAGCGAATACCGCTGAAATGAGGCGGGAGCTGGGCAAACTGAATCGCAGAGCCGAGTCGGATGGTCCTGGCCAACCAGCGCGACGGGTTGGGAAGCGATAACCATGCGTCCAAACTCCGTGCGAGGGGGACTAAGGGGACGATCACATTTGACGTACCGAGCGGGGCTTCGTGGCGGGGGGAAGCAGATAATAATGCGTCAGGAGGCAAAAGAGCGTCCCGAGGCTGAGGTGCTGAGAAAAGACTCAAAGCACGTACCTTACTCCACACACCCGGCAGGGGGCGGATTAGAGACTGAGGAAGAGGTCCCGAGAGGGCGTCTTCGAAACTCGTTAGCGCTGGCCTGCCGGGGTTGGACAGTCGCGGGCCGGAGGCAAGAGAGCTGCGTCCGGGAAACCGGGACTGGAGAGATGTAGGGTCGGGGTGCCGTGAGAACGGCACACACCGGCTGAATGACCCAGGGAGTGAGGGAATCGCTCTGTAGGTACCGCAGCCCGAAGGCGGTGCGGCAGCTGAAAACAAGGATTCTCTTCCCGGCCCTCCACCGGGGGACGGAGTGGTCTTGAAACCATCTCCGGAGCGAACATCCGACTGCCTGGGGTGTCCGTCTCAGGAGCGCTTAGGAGCATTTCTGGTCCGAGAGGGGGTCCTGGAGACGGGGGGCGTACGCCGCCTGCGAGGTGCTCGACGCTGGGGCTGAGAGCTGGGCCCAGGTTGCGGAGCTACCTGTTGTTGCTTTCTCGTCGCAGGGGGGGACGCCCTCGGCGAGCAGGCGGGGCGCGGGCGCGCTGACTGGGTGGCGCCGCGGCATGATGTGAGAAACTGCTGGGGAACTTCCTCACCACCGAGAACTGCTGGGCAAAGTCGTCGATGGTGTCGCCGAAGAGGCCGAGCTGGGAGGCGGGGGCGTTAAGAAATCGTGACTTGTCAACGCCATGCATCTAGACCGTGTTCAGCCAGAGGTGGCGCTCCTGGACCACGAGTGTGGCCATCGTCCACCCGAGTGCCTGCGCCGTGACATTCGTAGCTCTGAGAGCAAGGTTGGAGCAGAAGGCATTTACTGTAGCACATCGGGGTTGGAACTACCCAGGTGCAGATCTTTGAGTGCCTTGGCTTAGTGAATTTGCAGGAGAGCCATGGCATGCAGGGCGGAGGCGGCCTGTCCAGTGGTTCTGTAGACTTTTGAGGTCAGTGATGACATCATTCTACGGCTCTGGAGAGTAGTACCGTTCAGTCCCGCCAGGTGGCGGTATTCCGCCATCCAGGGTAGTGAGAGCGGACAAGCGGAGGGCGGTTCCGTCCGCGTTGGCTCGTCATACACATACATACCAATCGAGTAGCCGAGAGGGGGGGCGGAGATCTCCAGTCCAGCCTCGCGCTCGCAGCGGCCCGGGAAAGCATAGCGGACATCTGCAAATCAGCCTCAGACTGGGCGAGCAGACCTGGAGATGGCAGCCCAGGCGAGCCTTCAGCATCAGACGCTGCTGTGACGCTCTCCGATGCAGCGGCGATGTCGTCATCCAATTCCGGGAACTCAAGGGAAAATGCCGGCTGGCCGAGAAGCGAGCCGCACTCTTCCCGAGCTCGGACGGAAGCAAACAAGCGTGCTGGGGGGCGGGTGGTTCGTGGGGATTTACCCGGCAAAACCGAGCCCGTGGTCATCCCCAAATCGCCTTCATCACCAGCCAGGTCGACCTCAATCCCGTGGGAAGAAGGAACAATGCGGGGGGCGGCTGAAGTGGCTTTCTCTCATGACAAAAGAAAGCGCGACCGCAATGTTACCATGGTTATGTTCTCGCACTGAGAACATGAACCATTCATAAAACGCTGCCTGCGTGTGATCGCAGCCCAGGCACACGAGGCAGCTCTTATGACCGTCAGAAGTGGAGAGAATTCAACCGCATCCAGGAACTACACAGAGGCGGAAAGACATCTTTAAAAAGATGCGTTCAACGCCTGCTGTGTATTGCTCTTTTATGAGTGGGCACTCAAACTCTTTTAGAGAAAATATACTCTTTTAGGAGGAGAACACTCTTTCAATCAGAAAGAAGCACTGTCGAAGCGCCCAGGGGCGTGGACTGCACAGCGTGCAGAGAGAGAGACGCCAGCTGGAAATGCGCCGTGCGGATCCAACAGCAATGCTTCTCGCTGGTAGAGGTGAGTGAAACAGGAGTGTGTTTCAAGCTGCTTGTGGTACAACCATTCGGCTCCGAAGAAAAATTCTGACTGGCATTCGCTGCCCCGGTTCCCCTTATGCAAATTCTGTCTGCCAACTTGACATTGGCCTTTTCTCAGATTCAGAGGTACGATTCGGCGTCCGAGAAGACCCCTTGTGTCACTTCCTTTGACACTGGTCGAGAGAGTGACAGAAGGGGAACGAAGTAATTCACTTAACTGAAATTCAGTAACTATAATCTGATATTACTAATATTTAAAATAGAATGTATTACACTGCTTTTTGACTTAAAAGTAATTAGATTACAGTGGCTAATTACTGTGTAATCATATCACATTTCATTTGATACATGGTTCGTTACAGTATTGAAAAACAAACAAAAAAAATAAATACTGAATCAGAATATATTCAGTGGCCCATGTAGACTCTCATGTGATGGCACATATGATTTCTCTGAGTATGTGTCTGAGATGTGACATGAAAACATGAATCAGACATTGCCTGCTTAAATTTAAATGTAATTTCCCATGAGATGTTAGTGCATGTCTAGGTCAGTCTAAGAGCTATGCTACTGCTTATCGTAAAGCCCATTACACTAAGATTTACACAATATGAAGCCACCCATACAAAGTGTACCAAATCACAGAATGATCCCAATGACAAACATATCCATGACTCTGTCATAGAAGAGTGCTGAATGCTGCCTCATTGTGAAAAGTGACCATTTGTCATCGGTCTTCTGAATGACTGACAGCTCCAACATTCCCATTCAAGTATTCACCCTCCACTCTCTGTAACACGTTAATGCTACAGTAAATGAAATCTAATGTATTTTGTAAAATTGGTTCTTTTTCATGCATCACCTCTACGAGTGTGTTGTTGGGGTTTGCCAGAGCTTTGTTGTACAGTTGTTAAGAAGGTCTGAGTGGTTTTTGGCATGTTTCTATGTGTTCTGGGTGATTTTGTATCACGGTTTTATGTTCACAGTATCGGTACGATTCATATTTGCTATGTTCAGTAAAAAAATATTACTGTGAAATTCTAAGTAAGAGTATTCTATTTGGTAACAAACTCTCAAACAGGTTTGCCCTTAATAAAAATCATGTTTTAGAGCAGGGGTCAGGAACCTTTTTTCATTAAGGAGCCAATTTTTAAATTTTTGGTTGATGCATTTTTTTCGAAAGAGCCATTCCACAAATGAATAATTTACTATTTTCAAACACAAAGTTTTTCAATAAAATAAAATAAAATGTTTATATTGCCCATAGAGTACTCAAAAACCCAAAAAATATATGCAAATATTAATAGGTAACATGTTGCAATATGTAATTGAGTACACACGTTTTTGCGGGTCTCTTTTTTTTTACATTTTTTACTTCATAAAAAATGTAACTTCCCTTTTGGGCTTGATGATATGTAAAAACATTTTAATGATAATTGCATTAAAAATATCAATATTCGATTATATGATCAATCCCCAAGTTCGGTGAATATTTTTGCTTTATTAATTTTGCTTTTAAAATTGTATTAATTTATTGAAAAACTTAAAAGACATTTCTAAATTCAAATTGCAGTTGCATGATAAAGCAATACAAATAACAAAGTGATAAAAAAATCCTCTATATAACCACCTCCCCAAATCCAATCATTTACTGTCTCCAACGGCTACATTGGCTATTACACAAGTATCAGTATGCAGCAACAGGTGAACATTACTAGCATGCAATTTAAGAACTAAAGACAATTTTAAATATAAAGATAATTATAATAATCATCATAATAAATAAGTGTAAAAAATTATTGTGTTCCCAAAAAATGTGTGTTCTTATCAAATGTGTTTTTATTCCGTTTTGGTCATATTTATGCTGCCTAAAGAAAAAAATAGAATTCAATTTTAGGTTCAAGGTGAAGGTGTCTTGTATTACCTTGTAATTTAATCATATTCTTCTTTGTTTCTTTAATACAAAGATACCTGTATATTTTACTCAATCTACTTTAGTAGTAAAATCTACTAATTTACTGCATCGCAGTACCTCACGGGATGATTGAAGATTACAGATTTCTCATAGATTACATTATTCTTGCAAACAATTTGAATGAAACAGAAAAAAAGTAGTGTTAACTCTTTACATGCGCTTGTTCCACACCTCTGAACTGTGAATCAGACACGAGCACTGACGGCTTTTGTCTGTTCTTAAAAATATAATAAAGTGTGTTTATTCAAACACGTCAGCATTTCTTGTCATGTGTCACTCCGAGACACATTTTGCAGGTAATTGAGCAAAATTACTCGCACATGAAATGCATTTGGAGAGGAGCTCACGAACTGGATTGAGTCCCGTTGCATTTTGCGGGTGCTATATCACTCCCTGGTTGCACATAAAAAATAATGAACGTTCAGAAAATCGCTCGTAGAAAATATTCTTAACAGATAAGATCAATTACAGTTATCGGGAAACGAGGCCCAGAACTCTATGCCTGTGCGTGTCTAGGAGAAGCGTATCATTGCACTCAGAGCTCACACAGATATCAAATTATATGTTCATCAGCAGCTTTTCTTTCGTCTGTTTCGTTTCGTCAAACGCGCATTTTTGTGTCTAATTTATTGTAATATAACACTCCAAGAAGTCTTACTGGTCGCCTTCCACAGTGGCAGGTACATCAGCAAAATACCCGGCATGAAAAATCTGCATTCGGCGGGTGTTCATTTCAAACCTTGTTCACTAGAAGTTGGCTGTAAAGTTCAGGAGAAAGGAAATCAAAACAGTGTCATTGACTTCAAGCTTTGCAATCGCACCCACACTTTCTGTTGGAAAAGTCTCTCTAGAAAGTTTGAAACGTTCATGTGTTGGTGAATGGAGAGAGACCCAGCAAGCCACCTGATTTTTAACAAAGAGCCACAGGTTCCCGACCCCTGTTTTAGAGTAACTATAGTTTAACTATGGTATTTGTAGTAAAATCATAGTAACCACATAATCAACAAGTAACCATGTTGATTACGTGGTCATTTTTACAATATATAGTATAATCATGGTTACAATGTGGAAACTACAGTTTTACTATAGGAAAACCATGGTTAATTTCCATTAGGGTCTTTAACTAAAAAAAAAAACTCTAATTAATAAATCAACATTTTAACTTAATACTTGCACTATTATGCTACATGCATCAACATAAAATGCATTTCAAACTCTACTGCACATATATTCAATACTCGGAAGCTGTACATCACTATAGAAGGATCTTTGCTATAAAAATGGATATACGGGATGTTGTGACACAGCTCGAGTGTTTTAATCTTACGAGGAAATCACACATCTTTGTCAGCAGAGAACATAACGTTGGTAATGAACACCCCAATCAATTTTGTTATTGTTTTATGCCTGTTCGAATCAGCACTGAGTGCTTGCTTAAAAACAAATGGAAGTGTGTGCATTTTCAGCTCCTCTGCCAATGACAAGTGATTTTGGCATAAATTATAATATGTCGATGTATTATCAGTATACAGCACTCGTGTCAAGCGATGTCTGCAAACAGTGCCAGTTTTGTAAACGTATTTTGACAATTGCTGTTGTAATTGATTGCAAAAAGTAAGGAGACCTGAATAACCCAAGGGGCTTCTCTATCAGTGGCTCGTGTTTTTCACTTGCCATTTTAAACTACACACAACGCTTACAGAACAGTGATGTCATCTAATTGACCCACGTGAAACACAGGCCATGTATCCATCTACAGATCCATTCATGTGCATTTGAGGAGGTTGTAACTGTGCATGCCTATTTGACGATTTATTTTCTTCACAAAACCTTGTGCTCCAAATGCGTCAATAAACTTGTGTTGAACCGCGGTGCCAATGCTTACCAAATCGTGGGTGGCGAACCGTACTGTTAATTTTTTTACAGAGAACCGTTACACCCCAAGTGATTACTGATTTGCCAAGCCAAAAGAGCCCATCCCCAAGTCTCTATGAAATTTATTTTTATCTGCGGAAATTATTTCTGATTTCTCAGTGAAGTAACAGCACACCTCTCCATAACAAGACACATGATTTGAGGGATCATTCTTGTCACAAAATGTGGTATGAGTTAAGCAAGCAGCACTAATCCCAAAATAATTGCTAAATGCAATCATATGAATCAAGCCTATTGTTGAATACTTGTGAAATACCTGGTCACAAACTGCACTGCATATGCATTGTCCTCATGTAATACCTGAGAAAATACAGTATATTTTCTTCAAAATGGAACAGACAAAATCTATGATATGTAAAAGACAGATTCAAAAGGTTGGGACATATCTTAGGTACAAAGCTCTCCTGTCATTGCCTTCATATGTTGATTGGTGTGATTGCTTCTCTATTTTTGTGGCTGATAGCATCTACATAAAAACTCTGTCATACTAAATGTTAAGATTTGACATTTGTCCTGTGAAAGATTACAAATTTAAAGTGAAGAGTTTAGTTTGATTTCTCACTGAAAAAAAGTGGTAACCTGCAAATATTATCTCTGTTTTAATATTTCTACATGATCTAACCCATAAAAAATTATTTTGGTGGTGTAACCTAATTTTTCAGGTGAATTTAGTTGAATTACATTTAAAATACATTTATTAAATCTAATAAAACCAAATAATTTAGATATTACCACATGATATTATTCTGAATTCTGATATCTAAATCATATTTTAAGGTTACCTCTCAAACTACCATTTACATTGCAGTGTGTTATCTGATTGAGTTCTTGTTTTTTCTAAAGAGGGAATTATTTGCTGTTTGGTTTCACATTAATTAATGTTATTCATTAAGAACTTTGTGTAATTTTCCAATCTCTCTGCTACTGTGTACTCTACATTTAATTTCTTACACAAATCTGTCTATCCATCTTAATGCATTCTCACCCCATTCTCACAGCATTATTTTCTGTGCATCTCTTTCCAAAACATTGATACACTAAATTTATTGTGGTTTTATATTTTTTTTCTTTGTCTTGCAACCCTTCCATCAACATTAATCCCTCAGAATCCACACGACCCCCAAACACACACTCACACACACACACACACACACACACACATGGTGTATGAATGTCACTGTAGATGTCACAGTTCTGGATACAGAAGATAAAGCTGAGAACACAAGACCTCAACCTTCTGTTTGTGCACAAAAGAACAGATTCAGCTCTTCAAAAACATCAAAACAGGAGACTTTAAAGAAAAGGAAGAGCAGAAATGAGTGACGAGAGGAGAGAGGATCTCTCTGTCTCTCTCAGCAGAAATGAAAGGTTCATCATCATACTGTTAAATTCTGATATTAAACACAATTTACTTTCACTACAGCATTTCAAACTACTGTGACAGCAAAGGCTTCTTCATATGGGCATCACAAAATATTGTAAGAGTAAAATAATAAAGTATCAGTAGCAAGTCGCAGGGATATTGAAATATATGGAAAAAATGGCACCAAAAATACCCCTGAAATTCAAAATTTGTAAACATCTGATATAATTCATAATATTCTATTACAGTCTTAGTTATTATGACAATTAAATATGAATTTAAATATGAATTTATATTTACTTAATATTGAGAGTAAGAGCTAGTAAATTGAAATTTTGAGGATTTGTGTCAATGAAGTATTTAAAATAAAGCCACAGTTTGTTTTAAATGGTTTGAAAAAATACACCCTCGTAAAGGTAAAAAATGCCCCTGAAAATTAAATCCATGAGGCATACATTGCCTCATAACGTAAAAGTACATTACTGACACTTCAGTGAAATGACGTGAATGAAACCACAGAGACAGAGGTCATTAGTTTCAGAACATAATGCATAATTCAATCCAGTTACTTTTTTGTTTGTGTTCCTGCTACTATACATTAGATTAAAGTGATAATATTTAACTGTTTGTAATTACGCTGTAATAATTTTGTGACGCTGCATAATTACACATTGCTTTTGTGAAGACTGTGGTAATTAAATGTATTAACATTATAGGTATAACTGAGCATTCTAAAGTAAAGTTTTATCTCAGATTACACTTTAAATTATAGTGTTGAAATTACTGTGTATTACCGTAGTAAATTGTGATTGTTACTATGACTATAGTAATTAGTGACCTAATATGTTCAGCACAGACAAGTAAAATCTTGTTTAATTCCAGAAAATGATATATGGTTTACTCCAATATTCTCCTGTTAATGTTGTTGAATGTTTTATTCTCATGTATCATGACTGTATTGCACCTGTTGTGCTCTTTTGAGTTGATTTGTGTGTGTGTGTGTGTGTGTGTGTGTGTGTGTGTGTGCGTGTGTGTGCGTGCGTGTGTGGGCATGTTTATGTGGTTTACGAGGACAATTTTTTAGGTTACAAACTGGTAATTACAACGGTATTATACTATAAATGTGGTTTATGAGAACATTTCTAGTGTCCCCATAATTTAAATAGCTTAAAAAACATAATAAACTATGTTTTATTGAAAATGTAAAAATGTATAAAGTTTTTGTGAGGGTCAGGTTTATGGGTTGTGTTAGGTTTAGGGGACAGAATCTATAGTTTGTACAGAATAAAATCATTATGTCTATGGAAAGTCCTCATAATGATAGGTAGACCAACATATATGTGTGAGTGTGTGTGTGTGTGTGTGTGTGTGTGTGTGTGTGTGTGTGTGTGTGTGTGTGTGTGTGTGTGTGTGAATCTACCAGTTTTGGCCTCAGGATAATCCACCCACACATGAGTGCTGGGATCATACAGCACAGAAGAAGAGAAAAGTGAAATAGAGCAGTTGAACTTCACATCGGTACTGCACAGTTACATAAACACACACACACATACACAACACAATTTTGCAATGCAAAGGAATAATTGTAATCTTTCAAACAGTTTTAACACATTTCATTTGTTGTTGAAGGAGAGATTTCATAAGAGGATTGTGATAATTTCTACACTTACATCTCATGCTCACACAGGTAACCTAAAATCATACTTCATACTTCAACATCTAAATAAACAGTGAAACACATTTTTATTATGACTTTAAAACCTTATACAACATTATTTTACACCAGTTCGAATCCCATTTGGAGCGGGTCGAGCAGGACCGGTTACACTAATAAAAGTACTTGTTCAAGGTTTGAACAGGTAAAAATTACTAAAATTACTTACTTGATGTAACAAGTGCATGTGTCACTTTTTCCAGTGCATGTACATGTTACTCACCCTGATATTCCTGTCCCGGGATGTAGGCTGTTGGGTTTCCGTTGATCTGGAAGGTGAGCAGAACCTCCCCTCCTGCCTCGGCCCCCGAGGGCCCCTCAAGCTCGCCATGGTGAGTGCACAGAAAGAAGAAGGGATTGAATCGGGGGTAAAAGCCTGTTGTGGTCCCTCCCAAATCCACGTTGCCCCCGGACACCAGAGCCAGCAGGGCGCAGGTGAGAGCGCCAGTCACAGCGGCCTGCGTCATCTTCACTCCAGCAGTAGACAGGTGCACAGTACAGAGAGTGTCTGAGGGGTGTGCAGGTGTCAAAGGTAACCTGCCTGTGCGTGTGCGTGTATTCTGTCCTCCCTTCACACACAGGGAGTTCAGAGGCTCGTGTGCCGCCCCGCTCCACCACTTAAATACCTCTTACCCCTCCCTCTGCCTCACTCTCCTCCCACCTCCCCTCCCTCCCTCCCTCTCTCCCTCATTCTTTCCCTCTCTCTCTCTCTCTCTCTCTAGCTTTCACAAACCAGCTCTTTTCTCTCTCATCTGTTTCCTCTCAGCCTCATTTCTGTCAATCATTTTAATATGTCTGTGTGTATGTGATTTATCCATTCTGTGTTTCGGCTTTTACACTCATTCAAAGTCCCTTTGTCTTGTTTCTGGTCTCCCTCCATCCCCCCAAAGCCAATTCCCTGTTTTTCCTTTTCCACCCAAAGATCACACCTCCCTCTTCTTCTCCTCCTCTCTCGCTCTCTCTCTCTCCCCCATTCTCTGTGATAGGACCCTCTCCTGTCTCAGCACCTCTTTGTGCTTAAATTACTAATTTGTTCTTTTTTCTTAAATAATCTTTTTTTTCTTCCAGGAGATTCTCTCTCCTCTCTATCTTTATTTGTTTCTCATTCTCCTTCATATGAATGTTCCCTTCATATGGACTTAATCTTCTCCTGTCTGTCTCTCAAATAAAGAGACAGACAGACACTTTCTCCATCTGTCTGCTGTTGTGTGATTCTCTTTAAAATGATGCAGCCATCTGAGATGTGAAAGTTGGACTGAAACCACAATGGTGGAATAGGGATCACAGAATTTTAATTTTTGGATGGCAGAATTATAACAACATTTGTAGACTAAAATAAGATTACAATAATATCCTTATTGGATCAATAACACTTTATATTTTATGCTCCCTTCATTAATAGTTTATAACTTTGCCATTTAATATATAGAATATAATCCCATATCAGGATTCTCTTGTCAGTAAATGATGGAAAAATAAATGTCTAGATTATGATGTGTCTATTTAATGGCAAATTTAGTTATAAAAATCAAATGAAATCCAGATGGGACTAATAAGAGTCCTTTGCACTTTCGTATGGTTGAATTAATTATCATTCAAGCTAAACAAGAATGAAATGCATGTGAAACACTATGTCTATGTTAGCATATGATTCACTGATTTAATTATGTACACACAGAACAGAATTTTAAAAAATTATGTTAAATTACTGTAGGTGATTGCATTAACTGTGTTAAATAAATGTGACGATGTTAATATTTAATTCAATTAATATATTATAAATACAATAAAATCCACCTCTGAATTCAATATAATATGAACTTGAAAGTCTTTGTAAACATTTGTAAGCCTCTAAAGTATGTAAAAGTTTTTAAATTTTTGAAGCTGTCCATATGTTGACATTGAATGTATCTATTCAAAAGTACAAAACAATGATGTGCTACACTTCACAAAGGAATACTTTTGAATATAAATGAGATCATGTAATTTAAGCACTTTTTCAGTTTTTCCATTTTTTATAATTTTCAGCTTTTTTTTCAGTTCACTAAATAGTCCTTAATTTTCAAACTTTTTTTTTTTTTAAAGTGCACACATCCTATGTAGTCTATTAATTATATATATATATATATATATATATATATATATATATATATATATATATATATATATTGTGGACATGTTTTAATCCAATGAATATATATATATATATTATTAAAACCACCTGCCTAATATTGTGTCGGTCCAACTCATGCCTTCAAGGCACGGAATCCACAAGATCTCTGAAGGTGTCCTGTGGTATCTGGCACCAAGAAATAAGCAGCAGATCCTTTAAGTCCTGTAAATTGAGAGGTGGGGCCTCCTTGGATCGGAATTGTTGATACAGCACATCCCATAGATGCTCAATCGATTGAGATCTGGGGAATTTGAAGGCCAAGTCTCAACACCTTGAACTCTTTGTCATGTTTCTCAAACCATTCCTGAATAATTTTTGCAGTGTGGCAGGGCACATAATCCTACTGAAAGAGGCCACTGCCATCAGGAAATACTGTTGCCATGAAGGGGTGTATGTGGTCTGCAACAATCTTTAGGTCGGTGGTACATGTTTAAATAGCATCCACATGAATGACAGGACCCAAAGTTTCAGAACATTGCCCAGAGCACCACATCCACCGGACTGCCTTCTTCCCATAGTGCATCCTGCTGCCATCTCTTCCCCAGTTAAATGACACACACACACCTGGCCGTCCACGTGATTTAAAAGAAAATGTGATTTATCAGACCAGGCCACCTTCTTCCATTGCGCCATAGTCCAGATGCTCACATGCCCATTGTAGGCTCTATCTATACAGTAATGTGCAAAAGTTTTAGGTACTTGTGAAAAATGTTGCATAGTAAGGATGTCTTCAAAAATAATGCAATAAATTGTTTTAATTTATCAATTCATATTCAATTCAAAGTCACACAAAGTCCAGTAAACATAAAAGGTGTGGCCACCTTTGCCTTTAAAACAACACCAATTCTCCTAGGTACACCTGGACACAGTTTTTCTTGGTTGTTGGCACATAGGATGTTCCAAGCTTCTTGGAGAATTCACCACAGTTCTTCTATATATTTAAGCTGTCTCAATTGCTTCTGTCTCTTTGTTTAATCGCAGACAGACTCAATGTTCTGTAGGGGGTAGGTGGGGGCCATGCCATCTGTTGTAGGGCTCCCTGTTCTTCTATTCTAATCTTTTCTATTGGCAAAAGTAATGTTTGGGAGTCAGTTGACACACTAAAGCCGTAGATATCCATAACTATCTTAAGATATATATTTTTGTGAAACATCTTATGTGTCTAAGACTTCTGCATATATATATATATATATATATATATATATATGAAATATACAAATCTTTCAATGAGTCAATGCACATTTTCAAACCACTGGTAAAATATTTGTCTGCCCATGAAACTGTTAATTTTTCTGCCTGAAGTTGCTAATTCAATGTCACCTCTTTTAAAATGTACCCAAACATGATTATGAATGTCCTTTTTTGTGCAGCCCAAAGAGACAGAGTATTGGCTCTGAAATACTAAAACATAATTATGCACTATTATAATTACATAAATGATGAGATGTATCTCGATGGGATAAAGGGATAAAAAGAAAACATATAATGCATATCATTGTTCCACGAAGAGCCACTGTTGAAACGTCACGTGCCCAAAATCATGAGGGTTGTTCGAGGAGATAGTACGACAGGCACTGAATTCCTGACATACATCCATTTACAAAAAGGGCTGTCGATTTAACACATTAACTCAGTGCATTTAATTACATATATAAAAAATAAGGGTTTAAAAAAATTACGCAATATAATCATGCACTGTAACCATAATAAGGAATGTTCACCTTTATGTTTCTACCTCTGACAGATTGGCGAGTTCAAATGCAAAATGAAATGTAGGCCTATATCATATGATGATAGGTTTATGTTCATTAATATGAAAATAAACAATATATAACCTTCTAAAACCACTTTATTGTGTTTTGATTAATTAATCAGCATATCATGTAACTAATTTGTTTAAATGTTTTTTATCAATTGACAGCATTAATTTAAGGACAAGATGTTATTTTGTTGTAATTGTTATGAAGTTACATACACACACACACACACACACACACACATCGCTTTCCGTTATGAAAAGTAGGTCAGGGAGATCTGGTCTTGGGAATGGAAATGGGGTGGGTGGGTTAGAGAAGGGCTTTGGGGCAGTAATTATTTTTATCTTCATTAAGTGCTACCTCAAGGTTGTTACAGAGCCTTTGACATTTTAAGTTTTCATTCAATCCCTCAGTGCTTGTTCCAGTCCCTACACTGCCATCTTTCGTCTTTACAAAGCTGCCTCCCAAATCTCCCAACTCTCAGTCAGGAAGTCCCACAGACTTATCAAGGGATATCGAGCGATATGATTATCAAGTGCATGCTTTTATAGATACATAGACACATTGAATGTATGCCCTATAACTATAGGGACCGAGTGTGTGCTTGTTTGTTGTTAATTAAGATGATTAATTAATTAACATTTTAATTAATTGTTAAGGAAAATTATAATTTAGTGTGAGGTTCCACATCACACCAATATGTATTTGACATATGTGAATCTGTTTCCGTGACAGCTCCAGAGCTCTCTCTGATACACAATATATGCTAGTGTCCGAATTGTCTAACTCATTTCCAGTCATTGGCTGCACAAAAAACAACATGCAGACAGAAGAACCTGCTACATTCATGCAGCTTTCTTTGGCTTAAAAATAAAAGAATAGTTAGGTTTCTGAGGGCAATTGTATTGTCTCTAACAAGAGACTTAAAATTGGTGTGAAAAAAAGATTCAATTATTATTTGTAGGTTGTTGTGGAAGTTCAACAGTATTGTACAAAACCAAGTTTTAGCATCACCTTTCCTTCCATAAATGGATCTAGCAGTTGTTGTGATGTTTTTAAATATTTTAATATTAAGCTTAACATCTCTTGTACAGCTTCATGGAGCTTGCGTGCAAGTTTAACTAATAGCTTGATTACTATTTTAATACATTCACCCTGTTCCTGAAATATTGTCATACAATTGTATTCATTTTAATTTGTTTGCAAGCATTTCTGGTACAAGATTTATGAATGGTGTGTAGATGGTAACCTACAAGCAATTCAATATACTGTGTCAAGCTGGCAAAGAATGTTGTAAAATTCTATTTTCAATTTTAACAATTTTGTCATTAATATACTCTATTAGCCTCAGTATTATGTTTTCAAACATCAAATTCCATACTCTCCTTTAACATAGGTAATATTTTGAAGTAATATTTTGAAGCCAGCAAACGAACTGGATCAGAGATAACAGATTCGACCCGACCTAAAAAGTCTCGCCATCAACCACCATGACTAGATGTGTAGTAAAACAAGGGTAAATAGTGGAGATGCCTTTGGAAGATGGAGACATCTTAAAGCCCAGGGATACTGAGCTGGCTAATTCTAGCAACCCGCATGAGCTTTGAGTCTCGGCCGACTACAGTACCTATTTCAAATGCTTGTTGTTAATCTTACATATAGCACCTTTAACATGATAGTTACATTAAACTACAAGGAACATTTCCCATAATGTAAAAACTGAGAGTATTTAAATATCATTACAAAAAAAGTCCTAAACTTTATTAGTTTATTTAGAAATGCTCATTCACAATTAGTGGTCGACTGATATGGTTTTTTTTTCAATGCCCGGTATGAATATCTAGAGAGCAGAATGACTGATATAAATTCTGATAAACAAGTGTGAAACACACATTTATTTTATGCAATATTAACAAAAATGTGCATAAACTTGAAAAGAAAAGAAAAAATGATTGTAAACTTGCGTCGATTGTAGTGACACAAGGGGCTAATTTCGGGAGCCTCGGATACCTCAAAATATGAAAAAGGCCAATACCAAATTGGCAAACATATGGGTCGGACATATGGGTATAAAAGGTGGGGATCATGCATCAGTTCAGTAAGGATCTGCACTGGAACTGGGGTTACACTAGTAACCTAGATGTTCCCCTTTTGTCACTCACTCGACGTTGTGTCAATTGTAGTGACACAAGGGGCCCCTATTCAATAGCGCCACCTACACTGAACCGTGTTACGTGATCTGCTGATACTGGAGCAGCAAGCTGTAGCGTGCCAAAGGAGCATGGGCATCAGACTGCACGTAACCTTCCCCACTGCCCCACTTAGACGTCATATTGTTTTTATTAGGTTCCTGGCATCCGAGCAAGGTTTTCCCTTGAGGGGTGGGAACAAGCGACGTGACAAGCATGGCCTTTTCTCTCTCTATGTTTCTCCTCATAGAGTGTTAGATGTGGCATTTTACGGTGTTTTCAGGCACCAGCTAGGTGACCCAGGGGATGAGAAAATCGCTCTTTTAATGAAAAAGTGGGTACTGCAGCTGAAAGTGGGTGCGACAAATTAAAATACGGAAACCAAGGATTCTCCTCCCGGCCCTCCACCTATGGAAGGAGTGGTCTGGCTACCAGCTCCTGTGCGAACATCTCATCCCCTGGGTGGTCCGTCTCAGGAACACTTGGGAGCCTTCCGGGTCCTAGAAGAGGTTCGTGAGACGTGGGTCGTCCGCTTCCTGCAGGTAGCTCTATACTTGGGCTGAGATGAAGTCAAAGAAGTCTTTGCCAAAGAAGTCTTCAGTGTCTTGCCCCAAGGACTACCGTCCCGTTGTACTCACACCCTTCATCATGAAGTGCTTCGAGAGGCTCGTCACGAGGCATATTAAGACCCAGTTGCCCCCTCACAAGACCCACTGCAGTTTGTGTATTGTCCGAACCGTTCAACAGATGACGCCATCCCCAGCAACAATGCCATGGTCAAGTACTTTTTTAGAGGAGTTGTTTGCTGTTTTAGGAAGCTATTGAAGCGCCCAGGGCTGTGGACTGCACTGGCGTGCAGAGGAGGGAGAAAGCCATTGGAAATGTGCTGTAGATCCAACAGCAAAGCTCTCTTAGAGGTGAGTGGAACAGTAGTGAGGTTTTCAGCTCGCTGAAAGAGGTTGAAGTCCCTGCTGCCACACAACTGATCCGCCGGTGCCGAAGCTCCTGGCAGAGAGCACGTGCTGTGTTACTGAGAGCCTCCCGACAACAGAGGCAGGCTAACAGACGCCGGAGGGTGGGACCCACGCTTCGCCCAGGGCAAAGAGTATGGTTATCTACCAGAGAGCTTCCTCTGTGGGTGGAGTCCCGAAAGCTAGCCCCACGTTACGTTGGCCCATTCAAGGTCCTCAAGAAGATCAACCCAGTCTCCTATCGTCTCTGTCTGCCCAGGTCCATGAAGGTTCACCCTACTTTTCATGTTTCTCGATTAAAACCTGTTGTTTGCTCCACTCTGTCTCCAAATAGGAAGCCTGCTCCAGTACCTCGTATTATTGATGGCCAACCAGCGTACACCGTCCGTAGACTGCTGGATTCTCGCCGGGTTTGGGGGAGGACCCAATATTTGGTGGACTTGGAGGGCTATGGCCCGGAGGAGCAGACCTGAGTTCCCGCTCAGGACATCCTCGATCCGTCGCTCATCGCAGAGTTTCACCGATCCCGAGGGAATTGACTGGAGAACATCAGGAGCCGTTCCTAGGGGAGAGACTCCTGTAAGGGTTCTCCTCTTTGGGGTGCTTTTCCCTTCTAGACCTGCAGAGGACACCAACGCCCCTAATCCGGTTTAACTATCTGCTCATTAACCCTCATTCCCTGCACCTATACATAGCCCTATGTAAGCCTGTTTGTTTCTCAACCATGTGTTCAGTTTTGAGCCTTTGTACCGTGTTCCTTCTGTGACCAGTTCTCAAGTTAAGCCTCATCCTTGATGTACCTTTTGACCCTTTTGTTTCTCAGTTTTGTGGAAGCCCGTTACAGTTTCAGATATAAGTATCAAGACTTATTAACAAGACACACCTACAACAAATTAACAAGGCAAACAGGAAGCAGGACTTCAAAATAAAGTGCTTTTGCACTAGCAATTTTAGACCACGCATGTGTTCGTTTGAAATAAAATTTCGGTTTGTTTGGAATATGTGAATGCTGTTTTCCAAAATTGGGTGTGCACTTGCGAACTGCTCCCAGTTTCTCATGAAAAGGTGGTGGTATGGTTCACTGCTGATATAAACATGTTGTGGGGTTAAAGAAAATGGCATGTTTATTTTGTTGTTGTTCTGTTCTCATTTGAAATGATTTGCTGTTTTTTGTTTGGATTTCTGTTTTGGGTGTTTTTTTCTTTCTTTGAAAGCGGCTTCCCGAGTCACCCACTATCACTACTATTTCAATCAAACTGATGAGTGTGGACATTCCTGATGCAACAATACTTTTGAGATGTGCTTTGGACTGAAGCTGAGAATCTCTCCCTAATAAAATTGGATTGCTGCAATTTTCTCTAGAGCTGTTATCACATTAGTGATGTTATCTGAATAGTGATGTTATCTGGTATCAGAGTTAAACATGAATCTCCTGTGAGGTTTAGTGTTACACACAATCCTCCATTTTTGGCCACAAGGTAATCTAATGCCATTTCATGCTTGAGCAGTGAGCAGACTTGTCGTTGTCTTTCAGAAGGCGGAACCCTTTTATGGTTTCATTAGCGAATCCTGACATAGTGTAGGTGATATTGTCTATGTGGTCGGTGGGGAATGCTACTCCATACCATAGAAAAATCCCTAATCCACCTTTTTGTCCTAAAGATATTCACCAGAGGAACGACTCCATATTTTCTAAATGGGCCATGGCCCGCTTACCTTATTTTGTTTAATTCTTTTGCCCTTCAGCATTATTATATAGTTTCAACTTTATCAAATAACAACATTCACTCCAATCACTTGGTAGTCTATCGAATGTTTGATTTCCACACTGCCAATAATTGGAGTACATAAATCCTATACCTAGGTTTAAATGGTTTCTGAGGATATTGTTTCCCACAACTGTTTTGCTATCAATTGTCACAGTTATATTTTTATCTGTGTTGCTAGTTATAGCCATAGACACCCCACTTTTATAATAGGATAGGCTCATTATCCCTGTTAAATACTCTTGACAGGTTGACATCCCCACATTGACTTGGCCCATTATTACAGACAAATCTCAGATGTTCTGATTTCTTTATCACAGCCGATTTTTCTATTGGTGTAATGTTCTCTGCCTTTTCTATTATTTGTGGTTTAAAACTGTCATTACAAAGCATTAGCCAACATGCAATGGTCTCTAGTGGGGTATTATTATTGTATGTGGCATCCAAGAATGCTTTTGCCGCCCTTCTGCACCTCTCCTTGGCCTTCACCCCACTAGGTGAATTTGCCCTCTTGGTGTTAATGTGTCTCGCAAACTCTATTGCTTCTCTTGTACAATTGCTGGGGTCTGTTGTCAGATTGAATTGTGGATTCTGGCTGCCCAGTGATTCAAATTTTGCTAATACTGGCCCTGTCCCTGGCACTACTGAAATCAAATATTCTAGAAAGCCCCACCATGAATTTTGTTTCTCATGATCTTCAATTATAATTTCGTCTGCATTGGTGGGTATTTCCTTCTCCATTCTGGTTGTATTGTGTTTTTGTCTTATATTTGCCCTACTCCCAATCCAAGGCCTGACACTCATTGGTCCCCCTAAGGGACTCTTTTGCCTCTGCCAAAGTTAGAGACACACCTTGTGTGAGCTGCATTTCCTTGGCCCTGCTGTTAAGTACTGAAGTGCTCGCCGATCCACTGCTAAGCACTGAGGTGCTCGTCGATCCGTCCCACTCCTCCAGGCTTGAAGGGGCCTTCCTGCAGTGGCTAGTGTGGATCCAGGTAGACCTCTGCACAATTTTTACATCTGAGTTGGTCACTAAAAGCACCTAGCAGAGCCGGGTCCACCTAGACTTCCTCCAGTTTCTCCTTTTGAAGTCCTTCACCACCACCCAGTCAGAGAATGCAGTGGTCCCTGTAATGGAGTAAGCAAGGCTGCTTTCACCTGTGTGTGAATAGACTTTAGAGAGTTAGAGAAACTCATGTAGTAATTTAACATTGTATATTCAAACTCTTCCCCCATCAGGGGCTGTAGATTCACTGGTCCCTCCATGCCTGTATGCATTTGGCCTTCCCATTATTACTTCAAAGGGAGAGAGGACTGTTTTGGGTTTGCCCCTCCCTCTCACGCTCAATAGCACCAAGGGTAGTGTATTTACCCAGTTTAGACCGGTTTCATCATACACTTTAGCTAGCTTATTTATAATTGTGCCATATTCTCTTTTTACTGCTCCTCCGCTTTGACGATGGTAGGCACAATGTGTTTTAGATCAATCCCCACATAGTCTGCCATCTTCCTTATTACATTATTTGTAAAGTGTGGCCCATTATCACTCCTCAGCTTCCAGTGAAATCCCCATCTCGGTATGATTTCTCTCAGCAACACTTTCGCCACAGCTGTGGCATCTGAATTTGCTGTGGGAAACACTAATCATCAAACAATATATTTTACCCTCACATGGGGAGAGTTAAATAAAATCTATCATCAGATGATCAAAGGGGGCATCAGGCCAGGGGTGGCTGGAGTGCTGCATCAAACATTATTTCTTAGACACACTAAACATTTTTAACAACATTTTCCAGAATAATTTGAGAAGCCCTGTGTATACCAATATCTGTTCGCAGCCTCTACCATCCCCTCTATTCACAAATGGTCTCACCCATGTGTCAACTTTGTTAAATATGGAAAAAACATGGATCACCATTACGTCCATATCACACATTATTTACATAGCACAACAAGAGTTTTTCCATTGTTTGTGCTCTTGAGCAGGAGTGCTTTTCTGGGCCTCTGCTAGTTCTTGCAAGGAAAGAGATGTGGTCATAGGTGAGGAAATGAGAGTCATTTGTATGGCTATGTGTGCTGGCGATTGAGCTGCAGCTCTTGCAGCCAGATATGCATTACTTTTTCCTTTTGAAATTGGGTCCTACAGTTTGGTGTGTGCTTCACATTTTCACACTTCCTGTGGGAGCAAAATAGCCTCAAGGAGATTAGAGACAAGCATGGCATGTGAGATTTGTTTACCAGTTGAATTAAGTAATCCCCTCATTTTCCACAATGTACCGAAATCATGTACTACCCCAAAGGCATATCTACTGTCTGTGTAGATAGTGACATGTTGAACTGTGCCTAGAATACAAGCTCTAGTTAGGGCAAACAATTCAGCTGCTTGAGCTGATAGATGTCCTGGCATTCTGTTGGATTCAATAATATGATTAGTAACAACAGCATAACCCACTCGATTTTCATTCGTTTGGGGATCTTTCCTACTTGATCAATCTACATAGAATGTCATATCCAGTTTTGGCAGTGCTGTAGACCTAAGATCTTGTCTTTGGCGAACTGACTTCCGCTATAGCTGCTAGGCAATCATGTCCCCATCATCTTCCGTGGGGAGTAAGGTAGCCGTATTTAACACTGTACAGGTTTTGTTGGTTAGATTTGTGAGTGACAGGAGAATGTTTTGATAATGCACAAACCTTGCAGACATTAAATGGCTGGTCTTTTGTTCTAACTGGATGGATGAGACAGCATGAGAAACAAGCCAATTAAGTGTTTGATAACCTATTAAACCCCTCAAGGCCAGCACTGCCATGGAGACGGCTGCTATAGCTTTCAAGCAGTGTGTCCTTCATCCATCCATTTCAGTTTGCCATCTGCTCGTAGACTATGGTCATGTGTTATGCTCTGCAGAGACTGTGCTATCTGTGCATAATCAGAGATCCGCTGTCTACAGTAGCCTGCCATGCCCAGGAATGCCATCATCTGTTTTTTAGTAATTGGTTTTGTATTTTTTAGATGGCTTGTATTTCAGCTTTACCTGTCATTATAGATCAGGGCGAACCTGAATTAGCATCCCAACCTCATCGCCAAATTGTCATGGAAATGATCTACCTTGAATTAAATTCAGTGCAAATGTTCCAAACGCACACAGGACACAGCACAGGTTTTTCTCCTCAGATTTATTCATACCACCCGGCCAAGGGAAGAAGCTCCAGTGTCTTCTGGCCCCCTCACACTCATGGCAGGCTCATATAGGATACTTATTTATAGTTTCTTGTTTGTTAACAAGTTACATGTGATTTGACCTCAGCAGATTTCTCATGTGATATGAACTCTATATTGTATTATTGTATTGTATTTTTTGGAACTCTATATATATATTTTGATATGAGCAAAATGTTTGTTAGGGATGTATTGTATATATTTGAGCAAACCAGCTATCATATGACCGGACTTCAGCAGTATTATTTGTTATTACAAGAAGATATCTTTTGGTTAAAAAACAGAATGGTCAGCCATTTCCATGTCAACTCATAAGCACAATATAGGGCTGCTCTCATACTGCATAATAGTTTAACGTCTCGGTTACGTATGTAACCTCCGTTCCCTGATGGAGGGAACGAGACGTTGTGTCGAAGAAGCGACACTAGGGGTCTCTCTTGTGCGCCGAAAGATACCTCTGATCTATGAAAAAAGGCCAATGAGAGTTGGCGAACAGTATTTGCATACCCCGCCCCCGGACCTACGGGTATAAAGGTGAGGGAAATACGCTCGTTCATTCAGGATTTTTCTGAGGAGCCGGAAGTGTTCCGGGCACCTCAGCGGCTCAGCTCAGCGACGTGGCCGGAAAGACACGATGTCTCGTTCCCTCCATCAGGGACAGAGGTTACATACGTAACCGAGACGTTCCCCATTTGTCGCTCACTTTGACGTCGTGTCGAAGACGTGACACTAGGGGTCCACTTCAAAACTCGCCATGCGCTGAGCCATGTACGTGTACTGCTGACACAGAAGCGGGCAGGTATCCTACGTGCACAAGCGACCGACTGTGTTCAGGCTGCAAATACTCTTCCCCAATGCCCCAAAAAAGTCATCAGAATCCTTTTGGTTACCCTAGGGGGGAACAAGGTGACACTCCCAACTACGGAACGGGCCAAGCCTGGCTGGGCCTCTTTTCTCTCTATGTTTTCTTTCATAGAGCAAGAGCAGCCGGGGCCCTTACTGCATCGAGGGAAGGGGGTCTTACCCGAATTCCTATTCTTTCAGGGGGAAAAGACCCTGCGGAGGCCACACCCACCCGAAAGGGGAGGTAGAGGTGGCAAAATACATCACATGGCCTCTTGGGTCACATGTGGGAAGAATGACGCGGTGGTAGATCCAACCTCGAAGAGGGGGGAGTTGCTACAACACGGCGACCGGAGGGCAGCGAAGGACTGCCTAAGGGAGACGCGGTTCAGCTAGGTCAGCTAATAGGAGGCCTAACCTGTGGAGCACCTATTCCAGTAGGGGTAGCCTGGGGTACCCGTAGTGGACTGGGCCGGCAAGTTCCTCCGCTGAACTGTGCAGACCAAAAAGGGCTAGGGAGGAATCGACCAGGAACCTAAAAGGGGTCTCCTGGGAAGAAGGCGCACTGTTTTACCTCGACAGAGGAAAGGGCGCTGGACGCAAGTGATTCACCCGGTCAGACCATCGATGTGTACCGAGTTCTACGGGCTCGGACCTGAGAAAACACGGGACGAGACTGACTGAGATTGTAACCCTGAGATTGTAAGATCTCGCAAAGGTGTTAGGGAGGTGCTAGGGAGGTGCAGGGATTTAGCCTCCGGGCACCTCTTAGGAACCTGATGATTAAGTCATGCTTACCCAGGGACTTGCCGTCTACTGGGCTGTGGTGAGCTGCGCTAGCGGCGACATACACCTTCAAGGTGGACGGGGACAGCCTCCCCTCCAACCCCTCCTGTAGGAACAGGAGCACTGACCTAACTGCACACCTCTGTGGGTCTTCTGCCCAGGAAGAACACCAATTCACGAACAGACGCCAGTTTGATCGTGGCTACGACCGTGGGTGGTAGACCAACTAGATCTTCTGCGTCCCATCAAGGGACCAGACATGGAGGTTCCAGAGGTCTGAATGCGGATGCCAGAGCGTGCCCCGTCCCCGAGAAAGAAGGTCTTTCCTCAGGGGAATTCGCCAGGGAGGGATTGTAGCAAGGAGTATGAGGTCCGAGAACCGGGCCCGGGTGGGCCAGTAGGGAGCCACAAGAGTGACTTGATCCTCATCCTCCCTGACCTTGCACAGCACCTGTGCAAGAAGGCTCACTGGGGGAAATGTGCAGCCCCACTGGCCAGCTGTGCGCCAGTGCATGTGCCCCGAGGGGAGCCTCTGAGCGGTCGTACCAGAGCGGGCAGTGGGAGGTCTCTCGGCAGGCAAACAGGTCTACCTGGGCCTTGCTGAACCGTCCCCAGATCAGCTGAGCCGAGTGGGGGTGAAGCCTCCACTCTCCACCAGGCAAGCGTCGTCGTGACAGCGCGTCCGTTATCACACTGAGGTTGCTGGCTCCAATGGAGGAGATGACGGGCGAGTTATGACTCGTGGCGGGAGCGCACACCGCCTTGGCGATTTATGTACGCCACCGCAGTGGTGCTGTCCTTTTACCTGACCAGGATATGTTCGTCTCAAACTAATGGGAGAAACTTCCGCAGGGCCAGAAGGACGGTCAACAACTCAAGGCAGTTGATGTGCCAACGCAGCTGGGCCCTCCAATGGCCTGCGGCTGCGTGCCCGTTGCATATGGCCCCTACCCGAACTGGAGCCGTCGGTCGTGACCAGGACGCGTTGGGACACGTGCTGTAAGGGTACTCCAGCCTGTAAGAAACAGAGGTCTGTCCAGGGTTTGAATGTTTGGCGGCAGGCGGGGGTGATTGTCACACGGTGCGTGCCGCGGCGCCATTCTCATCTCGGGACTCGAGTCTGAAGCCAGTGCTGAAGCGGTCTCATATGCATCAACCCCAAAAGCGCGACCGCCGCGGCGAATGCCTTATGCCCTAGGAGCCTCTGGAAAAGTTTAAAGGGGACCATCGTGCCTGGCGTGAAAGTGGCGACGCACCTCAACACGCTCATTGAGGAGACGTGCAAACACTGAGACTGAGTCGAACTCCATGCTGAGAAAAGAGATGATCTGAACTGGAGTAAGCTTACTCTTTTCCCAGTTGACCTGAAGCCCCAAATGGCTGAGGTGCTTGAGCACCAGGTCTCTGTGAGTGCATAGGTAATTGAGTATGCGGATGCCGGCTTCTCGGAGCGGGGCAAGAGCTGCCTCTGCGACTTACGTGAAGACGCGAGGGGACAGAGACGCGCCGAAGGGGAGGACTTGTACTGATGGCCATCAAACACGAAAAAAAGGAAAAGCAGAAAGGGGTGGTGTCGAGGCAAAATTGAGACGTGGGAGTACGCGTCCTTCAGGTCTACCGCTGCGGACCAATCTAGATGCCGGACGCAAGTTAATTGTGAGCATTTTGAACAGGAGTTTGTGCAACGCTTGGTTGAGAACTCGCAAGTCCAAGATTGGTCGTAAGCCGCCGCCTTTCTTGGGTATGATGAAGTGAGGGCTGTAGAGACCATTCTTCATCTCGGTTGGAGGGACAGGCTCTATCGCATCTTTGAATAAGAGTGTAACGATTTCTGCTTGCAGGGACCTGGCATGTACGCTGTGTACTGCGGGGTGTGCAGAAGCCTGGCAAACTGAATTGCGTAACCGAGTCGGATGGTCCGGGCCAGCTAGCGAGACGGGAAGTGAGAGCCACATGTCCAACTCCACGCTAGGGTCACCAAGGGGATGACTATTTTGACATACCCGGCGGGGCTTCGCAGTGGGGCGGAGCAGGTAGGGCAGCGTTGGGCGGCGACAGGGCGACCCGCGACTGGGGTGCTGATTAAAGACTCAAAGCACTTACCTTGCTCCGCACACCTGGGGGCGGGTTAGCGACTGAGCAGGAGGAGGTCCAGTTTTTGGTAGGCGTCCTCTAGACTCGTCGGAACCGGCCGGCCGGGGAACAGTCGTGGGGGCTGGAGCCAGGTGGTCCGTGTCCAGGATGCCTGGACTGTTGAGATCTGGCGGCAGAGTGCCGTGAGAACGGCATTTGCGGGCCAGGTGACCCAGAGACAAAAGGAAATAGTTCGTTACAGAGAATATGAGAATGTGAAAACGAATTAAACAAAAAAATTCTCCTCCCGGCCCTCCACCGGGGACGGAGCAGTCTTACCACCTCCGGAGCTAACATCTTGGTCCCTGGGTCGAATGTCTGCGGAGCACCTGGGAGCCTTCCGGGTCCTCGAGGGGGTCCGTGAGATGTGGGCGTCTGCTTCCTGCAGAGTGCTCGCGCTGGGTTTGCTTCACCGCTGAGGACTGCTGGGCAGAGTTGTCAACGGTGGCACCGAATGGACAGAGCTGGGGGGCGGGGGTGTGGGAGAAGGAGTGCCTTGTCTTCCTCCCGCTTTTCGACCAGGTCCAGTCCACAGATGCGTTTCTGGACCACAAAGGGTGGCCATCGCCTGTTCGGTGGCCCGGGGGCGCGGTTGGTCTTCCAGCGCAGTTCCTGCAGCACATCAAGAACAGGACTACCCAAGGTGCAAGTTTTGAAGTGCCTTGGCCTGGCGTTGGTTGCAGGAAGGGCCGTGGCGTGCAGGGTGGAAGCGGTCTGGGACAGTTCCAACGCGAGGGTAGTGAGAGCGGAGGAACGAAGAAGCCTCGGCTTGGCTCAACTCGTCATGCACGTCCGAGAAGAAAGGAGCCGGGGGGGCGCGGCTGTGAGCGGCGCACCTGCCCGCGGGACCGATCAAGTAGCCCGGGAAAGCATAGCGTCAGGCTCAGGCTGGGCAGCAGACCCGAAGGTGGCGGCCCAGGCGAGTGATCAGCATCCGACGCCGCAGTAACGCTCTCTAATGATGTCAGCGGTGATGTCATCCAATTCTGAAGCAAGCAAGCGTGCCGGGGAGGCGGGCGGTTCGAGGGGGTTTACCCGGCGAACAGAGCCCGTCATTGTCCCCAAATCGCCTTCATCGCCCACGGCGCCTGCGTCAATCCCGTAGGGCGGCTGAAGTGGCTTTCTCTCATTACAAAAGAAAGCCGCGCGACCGCAATGTCTCCATGGCTATGTTCTCGCACTGAGAACATGAGCCATTCATAAAACGCTGCCTGCGTGTGATCGCAGCCCAGGCATGCAAGACAGCTTTTATGACCGTGAGAGGTGGGGAGAAATCACCGCGTACACGTATAAAGACGCGTCCTTAAAAGGATGTTCAACGCCGCTGTGTAATGCTCTTTCAGAGAAATAAACTCTTTTACAGAGAAAATCACTCTTTCAACTCTTTCAAACTTTGCGCTGTCGAAGCGCCCAAGGGCAAAGCTGCACACCGTGCAGAGAAGAGAAAAGCCGCTGGAGTGCGCCGTAGATCCAACAGGAAAGCAGAGCGTCAGAGGATAGAAGCAGGATCAGTTGTGTCATTCGCAGCTGGCTGCATACACACGACCATCGGCTCCAAAGAAAATGACTGAATGAACGTGTGTATTTCCCTCGCCTTTATACCCGTATGTCCGGGGGCGGGGTATGCAAATACTGTTCGCCAACTCTCATTGGCCTTTTTTCATAGATCAGAGGCATCTTTCGGCGCTCAAGAGAGACCCCTAGAGAGCCGGGGGGTGACGTCGATGTGAGCAACAGACGGGGAAAGTATGTTATTCATAAATAATAATGTTTTAATATACCAATATAATTTATTTCCCAATCGCTCCAAAGGGCTCTTTATTAAAGTTAAAGTGGGTGAAATAATTGTCCCCAGATCCATGTCATCACTGGCCAGTAGGGCAGGCTGATCCTCTTTTTTTTTTGAACAATAAAAAAAAACAGATTCGGAGGTGTGCAGGTCACGCTGTGGAGTGTAAGGGGCTAAAAGTTCAGACAAGTATTGAGGGGCTAAACCATGCAAAGCCTAGTAGGCAATCATGAGAATTTTAAAGTCTACACGAAACCTGACAGGAAGCCAGTGCAAGGACTCCAAGACAGGAATTATGTGGTCACTTGTCCTGGTCCCTGTCAAGATTCTAGCAGCAGTTTTTGCAAATACTGAAATTTATTTAAAGTTGTTTTAGAAACTCTGACAAGTAAAGCATTGCAATAATCAATATGAGAAAATACAAAAGTATTGATCAGTTTTTCAGCCACAGAGAAAGATAACATGGGGTGCAGTCTTGCAATGTTTCTGAGATGGAAGAATTAAGTTTTAACAGAATTCTTGACATGGGGATCAAATGTTAAATTTGCATCAAATATCACCCCCACATTTTTCAATTTTGTTTGAAACTCCACAGCAGAGCCATCCATATTTAAGGTTAAAGAACCAGCTTTACGAAGCAGGTGGAGTGAACCAATGAGCATTACCTCATTACCTGTCAGTGTTAAGACAAAGAAAATTTAGAGACATCCATTTTTTTTATCTCAGTAATACATTGTTCAAGAAACGCGACAGCCACACAATCACCAGGTTTTGAATGGATGTAAATCTAGGTGTCATCTGCGTAAAAATGATTATTAATGCCAAGAGATCTTAAAGAGCTGAGCAAGGGGAAACACCAATGCACAGGGACTCAATTATTATACTCAAGACAACAGGACACAAAGAGGTGAAACATGATTTAAGCAAACAAGTTGGAATAGGATCAACTATGGAAGTGGGAGCTTTCATTTTTGATACCTCATTACCAAGAGAAACCAGGTCAAGTGAGGAGAATTTTGAGAAAGAGGTGCCAGAGAAATAAGAAATACAAAGAGGTGAAGCAGATGAGACTGGAGTATTAGAATTCCTTTACGAGCATTGTCAATCTTGGTGCTGTGAAAAATCAAGAAATCGGTTACAGAGGTGAGTTTATACAGGCACAATAGAGGAACTGTTACATTTGAGCGATTTGTTAATGGTATGAAATAATTGTCTGGGATTTATTTGATTATTGACAATTATCTGAGAAAAATAACAGGACCTGGTGGATACAATTCCTGCCTCATATTCATGTAAGTGGTCTTTCCAATCTTGGTGATGTACATTTAGGCCAGAGAGATGCCACCTTTGCTCTATTTCGCGACAAGCTGCCTTCATACAGTGCAGCTCATCATTTTACCAGGGAGCGGAACGTACAAAGGAGACAGACCGTGATTTCATAGGAGCAAATGAGTCTAGAGTATAGTATTTAACATAGATATTTTGTCCTCCAGAGGGTCAGATGGAGAAAAACAAATTAAAGAAGAGTCAATAAAGTCAGTGAAATCAGAGAGATCAATGGATTTCCATTTGCGGTATTGTACAGTGCGAGAAGAGGAAATGTTAGTGTGTGGGAGTTCAATATTAAAAAGATAGCCAAATGGTCAGACAGTCTCAAATCAGCGGTGGAAAACTGAGACACAAATGAACCATTTGCAATCAAAAGGTCTAATGTGTAACCTTTATTATGTGTAGCACAGTCCACAAGCTGGTTCAAATCAAAGCACTCCAGTAAGGCTAAGAAGTTATTTGTTATTACAGAGTCTTTAATGTCAACGTGGATGTTAAAATCCCTAAGGATAAGTGTTCTCGATAAGCAAACCATTTTTTGCTGTTAAAGTTACTTTCAAAAGTACGTTAAAAGTAATTTTGGATGAACAGATTAATGCTGTCATTAAAGGAAGCATTTTTATAGATCTAAACATAAACACATCTAAAACATTTTCTTTCTAGCAAAGTGATCCACTCTATAATTACATAAGGTCTGGACTACTGTAAATCACTTTGTAATTTTTAGGATATGCTCCTATATTTAGTTTGTATATTTCGTTCTCGTTTGGCATAAATTACGTTGTGATTGAAGGCTTGTAACTGGAGGAACGGGAGTTTATATAAATTTTTAGCAAAGGCGTGCTTTGTTTTGCAATAAAAATTATTATAATATACTCAATAATAATTTTAGTTTATATAGTATAAATAATAGTAAAAATTTTAGTGCTGTTATTCGTAATTAAATCGTTGAATTCTCGACATCTTAACATGTATTTACAGGGAAATAAGCTGGAATAAAAGCTTTCTTTTACGTGCATATGTTTACACGTGCTATTAAATTAGCAATTTGAACTGTGAATGTTGAGATGTTTGTAACTCCACCATATACATTTACAACATCCCAACCCCTCTCCGACAAACACACAATGGAATGCTAATTTGGGCATTATTTTCCAAACTTTGTCAATATTACAAACACACCGTTGGTGGCTTCTTGGAGCATGTTCCACAGACAAGTCGCTTACATGCCTGGCAGATTTCAAAAGTTTTGTTCCCTGAACATCTGCCAACCTTTTGGCAGGCAGGGAAGGAGAAAAAAGTCACTTCTGTTCAACTAATATATATATATATATATATATATATTATATATTAGGGCTGTCGATTTAATGCGTTAATTCAGTGCAATTCATTTGACAAAAAATAACGTGCATTTCCCCCAGACCATAATAAGGAAGAGTCCTGAGAAATGCAAGCTTGTAGTACCACCTGTTTACTCCAGAGGGCAGTAAGTGGAATTTCAGCTGTATGAAAATGCACAGTTTATACAGTGAAGAAAACACTTCAGTAGGCAGAACAACACAAACATGCGTTACGTTCTTGCGTTCAAAACACTTGGAGCGTAAATGCGAACTAAGGGATCTCAAGATGTGTTTAAAGATTGAGTATTAAACTATATTTAACTTGACACAGTGACCTAAACATTTTCTGTTTATGATGCAATGCACCCGAGATGCTACACAAGCATGTCTGATGAAGGGTGTGGCTGGATTGAGATGGTGCAAAATTTGGAAGTTGTCCATAAATATTTAATCACGATTATAAGTACTATTACTAAGTACTAATAAAAATGATTTTCATTGTTCTTACACCATAATAATTACAATATTAAGAAAATAATAATGGCTTCTTAAATATTCTGAAACAGTAATGCAAACAGAATTAATCTGGATGTAAAGAATTACATTTATTTGATGAAAATATGTTTTTAAAGACTGAAAATACATGTGCAATTGATATAGAATTAATTGATAACAAAAATGTATGAATATATACACAATATATTCACATAGATACTTAATTATTTTAAATATATAGACTATAGGCCTACTGTCTATATTTATATATGTATATATATTGTATTTAGTTATAAAAGAATATACTTTACAGGTGTGACACACATTGACTCATTGTGAAAATGGCACATGGTGTATAAGTGTTGTTGTTTTGAGTGTGTAGTGGGATGAGATGGGCTGCATTTTTACCATTTATTGAAATTCAAAAACAACTGTAAAAAAGGAGGTGAAACTTTACATTGTTCACGCATTTCTGGCTTTTTGGCAAATTGTAAATATAAGTAAATAGGGATATAGGCTACAAAAATGCATGAATTTTCCATTATACTATACATTCTGCTATAATACGAAAGATAAAATACAAATATATTCTAACCGAATAAAAAAAAAAAAACATAAAAAAATACTATATTAGTGCTATTTATGTATTCTATGTGCCGGTATACTCAACCGACAGCTGAAATCTAGAATTCACTCCCCCTCAATGGCCGCTTCATGTGTCATTTTCCAAACCTGCAAACACACACCTTTGGTGGCTTCTTGGATTATGTGCCACAGACAAGTCGCTTACATGCCTGCCAGATCTCAAAAGTTTTGTTCCCTGAACATCTGCCGACTTGATATTGTCTCCTTTTGGCAGACAGGGAAGGGGTTAAAGGAAAAAGTTGCTTCTGTGCAACTATTTGATAGGGATATGCGTTCAGCATGTATTTTGTTTCAACATTAGCGGCCACCCAGAATTTTATTCCAAATTTGTCCAGTTTATTGGCCATATACTGTGTGAAACGACAGCGTGCCTTGGTAGGGAACAGTTCTTCATCAACAGGTATGTTCTCACCGGGCGTGTATGAAGCAATGCTGTTTTTTACAAATTTGTAAAATATCTCAGATATCATGGCAAATCTATCTGTCACGAGGCGGGTGTGACAGAGCGGAGGGTGGGGCCGGGTCGTGATTATACCCACCCGGTCCCTTATCAGACTAATTAAGCCTTCGAGAGGGATAAAGGCCGACTGTGGAAGGTGGTGCGAGGAGGGAGAGATCGTTTACCATCAGCCAACCGTCATGTGTGTGTTTGTGTCATTTGTTTAAGTTTTTCATTAAACGTCTCGGTTACTTACGTAACCTCTGTTTCCTGATGGAAAAAAAGAATGTTGTGTCGATGAGTTGACACTAGGGGTCGCTCCTGCGGAGCCCAGACATCTCTGATCTTGAGAAAAGGCCAATGAGAATTGCCGTGTGGAATTTGCATACTACTCCCCCGGACATACGGTATAAAGGAGTGACGCTGCAAATACACATCAGGTATCGCACTGAGGAGCCGGCCAAAGACCCGGCGCTTTCAGCGGTTGGTTCAGTGTTATGGCCGGAGGGACACAACATCTTGTTCCCTCCATCAGGGAATGGAGGTTACGTCAGTAACCGAGATGTTCCCCGTCTGTCACTCACTCGACGTTGTGTCGATGAGTTGACACTAGGGGTCCCAATGGAAAATGCCACAAGAGCTAATCCGAGTTACGCAGACTGGTGGTGCGAGACGGGCAGACCTCTGTGTGCCTCATAGCCTGTGCAGCAAGCCATCGCATAACTACCTCCAACACACTGGCAGGCATGAAGTGGTCCACTGTACCTAGGGGAACGGCTAACTGCTCAGAAGTATAAGGACTGGCTGGCCCAGCCGGGGCCTTCTCTCTATTATTCTCCCCTGTAAAAGGAACAAAATCTTTTGGCTGGGGGGCAAATATATGGTCCAAGCTGGGGGGTGTCCCTCCAAAGAAGCAGACACCGTGGAGACCACACCTGGCCACAAGAGGAGGGGGAATTTAGGTGGAATACACACACGGTCTTACCAGTTAGGAGTGGGAGCACATCATGCAGAGCGGCGTCATGGTAGATCCTACCCAAGGGAGGAGAAGTTACTGCAAACATGGCGACCCAGGGCAGAGGACCCTCTGTCCAAGGAAGACACGGTTTACCAGCAGGGAAACCATTTTGCGTGATATACATTACACTGGGTTGCCGAAGGGGACAACCAGCACATGTGGAGCACTTACCTCAGTACGGGGGCCTAGTGACGCCCGTACCGGGGCGGCAGCGAGCCTCTCCAAAGATTCAATGGCCGCTAGGCTAGGGAGGAAGAACATCCAGGGTTCACACTTCCTGAGAACACAACTGGGGAAAGAGCGCACATCTTCGCCTCAAGTGAGGGGAAAGGCGCTTTGCACAAGCGAAACACCTGGCCAGCTGACCTGAACTTACCCTTTGTGTCACCTGATAACACAAGGGATGAAGCTGGCTCAACCCTGACTCTACGTATGTCTGCTAGAGAGGTGCCATGGGACAATGCCCAAGAAGCCGCAATGCCCCTGGTAGAATTGGCTCGTAGGCTAGCAGGTGGCGGCACATGCTGGGCATGGTATGCGATTGTGATGGCATCGATGACCCAGTGGGCGATCCTCTGTTTGGAGACAGCGCTTCCCTTCCGCTGTCCGCCGAAGCAAACAAAGAGCAGCTCGGAGCTTCTAAAACTCTGCGTGCGGTCCAAGTAGATGCAAAGAGCACGCACCGGACACAGCAATGCCAAGGCTGGGTCTCCCTCCTCCTGGAGCAGCGCTTGCAGGTTCACCACTTGATCCCTAAAAGGGGTCGTTGTAACCTTGGGCACGTAGCCCGGTCGGGGTCTCAGGATGACATGAGAGTAAGCCGGACCGAACTTTGGGCACAGTTTGCTAACAGAGAATGCCTGCAGGTCCCCTATCCTCTTGATGGAGGTGAGCGCCGTCAGGAGGGCAGCTTTAGCTCTGCTGACTCAAGGGGCTCGAAGGGAGCTCCCCGAAGGCCCCGAAGGACCACGGAGAGATCCCATGAGAGAATGAGGCACGGCCTGGGGGGTTTAACCTCCTCGCGCCTCTCAGGAACCTGATGACCAAATCGTGCTTCCCTAAATACTTACCTTCCTCTGCATCATGATGTGCCGATATAGCAGCTATGTACACATTCAAGGTGGAGGGGGACAGCTGGCCCTCCAACTTTTTCTGCTAAAAGGAAAGCACTGATCCAACTGCGCAACTCTGTGGGTCTTCACCACTGGAAGAACACCACTGAGCGAACAGATGCCACTTCAGCCCGTAAAGACGCCTCGTTGAGGGGGCTCTCGTTCGTGTCTACCACCACGAGAGTACCATAGTGGGCAATGGGAGGATTCCGGGGAAGGGAACAGGTCAAAGGGGAAGACTTTGTACTGATATGCCTGACCCTCAAAGGCAAACCGGAGAAAGGGTCTGTGTCGAGGAAGGATCAAGACATGAAAGTACGCGTCCTTCAGGTCTACCGTGGCAAACCAATCCAGATGACGGACACTCGCTAGAATGCATTTCAGATGACGGACACTCGCTAGAATGCATTTCTGAGTGAGAATCTTGAACGGGAATCTGTTCAGAGCCCGGTTCAGAGCACGCAGGTCGAGGATTGGCCGCATCCAAAGGGCTGTAAAACCCCTTCTTCATCTCATCTGGAGGGACAGGCTCTATTGCGCCCTTCCATAGAAGCAAGGCGATTTCCGCACGCAAGGCAGCAGCATTCTCGCCTCTCACCGTCAGCTCGGGGGCGGGGCTGTGCCACGGCTGGATGCGTGGAAGCGGGAGAACCGGTTCCAGGGCGCTGTACCTGCCAAAGAGAACCGGTGGCCGGCGGTCATGATAACGATGGCCGGGTAGACCGGAAATAGAGCCCAGGGTCTGAGGAAACTGCTCTTTTTTTAAAATGTGGGGACCAAATAAAATGTGGCGAAATAAAATTCTAAAGGAAATAAGGATTCTCCACCCGCCCCTCCAGCGGGGGAGGCAGTGGTCTGCTTACCAGCTCCCGTAGTGCAGTTTCCTGAGTCCTGGGGCTGCCCGTCTCAGGGGCACTTCGAATCCTTCTTGGGGTTCTTGGTGGCCGGCCATGAGGTGGGGGGCGTCGCTGTCCTGCGGGTAGCTCTGTGTCGGGGCAGGCGCCGAGGGGCGGGCTGTGGCGGGGCTGGTGTTGGTGCTGGCACTGCAGGGGGGCACACTGGGTGATTAGCAGACGGGGTGTGGGGTCTGTGGCTCCGCCTGGGCAGGATGTGCTGTATAGCCTCCATCTGCTTCCTCACCGTTGAGAACTGCCAGGCGAAGTCTCCAACGGTGTCGCCAAACAGCCCAACCTGGGAGATGGGGGGTCAAGGAAACTTACCTTTTCAGCGTCTCGCGACTCAACCAGGTTGAGCCAGAGGTGGCACTCCTGGACCACCAAGGTGGACATCGCCTGCCCGAGAGCCCGCACCGTGACCTTCGTGCCCGGACGGCAAAGTCGGTCGCCAAGCACAGCTCCTGCATTAGACCTGGGTCAGGACTACCCTTGTGTAGTAGTTATCTAAGGGCCTTGGCTTGGTGCACCTGCAGGAGTGCCATGGCATGCAAGGTGGAGGCGGCGTGCCCAGCGGCACTGTAGGCTTTAGCCGTCAGAGACGACGTCAGCCTACGGGCCCTGGACGGAAGCCTCGGGTGGTCCAACGTGGAGGCGTTTTGCGGGCATAAGTGCACCTCGACCACTTGGTCCACCTGGGGAATCGCCACGTAGCCCCTGCCGCCCCGCCGTTGAAGGTAGTGAGAGCAGAAGAGCTCATGGCTCAGACATGACGAACCTGCTCTCCGATGCCGCGATCGAGATCTACTCGTCATCAGGCGCTCCGAACGAGATCGCGGGTCTGGCGTGAAGCGAACCGGCAACACCGCTCCAGCGCTCGTTTGGAGCATACGAGCATGATGGGGAGTGGGAGGTCCGTGGGGTTATACCCGTGGAGAGGCTCCCTCTGAGGTCCCCATATCGCCCCCAGTGCTAGCCGACAATGCCTCATACCCATAGGTAGAAGGACCGAGTTGTGGAGTGGCTGGGGTGGCTTGCGCTCTTACGAGGTCGAGCAGCGACCGCAACGTAGCCATGGTGGGGCATGAACCATCCACAAATGCTGACTCCGCGTGGGCAGCACCCAGACATGAGAGGCAGCAATCGTTGCCATCAGACGGGGAGACCGTCAAACGACCGCAAAATACACACAAACGGAAAGACATCTTGAAAAAGACGCTTCACAGTTTGCGCCACTCTCTTAGAGAAATATACTCTTTTATTGGTGTTTTTATATATATATATATATATATATATGTATATTATTTTTTTTTTTTCCCTGTTGCTGAAGCACCCAGGGGTGTGTGCTCAGCACAACGTAGTGTGTGAGAGGGAGAACTGCTGGAAAGCGCCGTAGAACCAACAGCTTGTAGAGATGAATGAGACGGCAGAGGAATTCAGCTCTGTGACTGCTCTCTCGGCTCCGAAGAAGATATCTGATATGTATTTGCAGCATCACTCATTGAACTCCACTCGGTTCAGCTCTTGTGGCATTTTCCATTGGGACCCTAGGGTCAACTCATCAACACAACATCGAGTGAGTACAAACGGGGAACATCTCGGTTACTGACGTAATCTTCATTCCCTGATGGAGGGAATGAGACGTTGTGTCCCTCCAGCCACAACACTGAACCAACTGCTGAAAGCGCCGGGTCTTTGGCCGGCTCCTCAGTGCGATACCTGATGTGTATTTGCAGCGTCACTCCTTTACACCGTATGTGCAGGGGAGTGGCATGCAAATTCCACACGCCAATTCTCATTGGTCTTTTCTCAAGATCAGAGATGTCAGGGCTCCGCAGGAGCGACCCCTAGTGTCAACTCGTCGACAGACAGACAGGGAACTATTATGTATATTGTCAAGCCGGTTCTCGCAACCTCCATATATATACATATATATATATATATATATATATATATATATATATATATATATATATATATATACATACACTCACCTAAAGGATTATTAGGAACACCATACTAATACTGTGTTTGACCCCCTTTCGCATTCAGAACTGCCTTAATTCTACATGGCATTGATTCAACAAGGTGCTGAAAGCATTCTTTAGAAATGTTGGCCCATATTGATAGGATAGCATCTTGCAGTTGATGGAGATTTGTGGGATGCACATCCAGGGCACAAAGCTCCCGTTCCACCACATCCCAAAGATGCTCTATTGGGTTGAGATCTGGTGACTGTGGGGGCCATTTTAGTACAGTGAACTCATTGTCATGTTCAAGAAACCAATTTGAAATGATTCGAGCTTTGTGACATGGTGCATTATCCTGCTGGAAGTAGCCATCAGAGGATGGGTACATGGTGGCCATAAAGGGATGGACATGGTCAGAAACAATGCTCAGGTAGGCCGTGGCATTTAAACGATGCCCAATTGGCACTAAGGGGCCTAAAGTGTGCCAAGAAAACATCCCCCACACCATTACACCACCACCACCAGCCTGCACAGTGGTAACAAGGCATGATGGATCCATGTTCTCATTCTGTTTACGCCAAATTCTGACTCTACCATCTGAATGTCTCAACAGAAATCGAGACTCATCAGACCAGGCAACATTTTTCCAGTCTTCAACTGTCCAATTTTGGTGAGCTCTTGCAAATTGTAGCCTCTTTTTCCTATTTGTAGTGGAGATGAGTGGTACCCGGTGGGGTCTTCTGCTGTTGTAGCCCATCCGCCTCAAGGTTGTGCGTGTTGTGGCTTCACAAATGCTTTGCTGCATACCTCGGTTGTAACGAGTGGTTATTTCAGTCAAAGTTGCTCTTCTATCAGCTTGAATCAGTCGGCCCATTCTCCTCTGACCTCTAGCACCAACAAGGCATTTTCGCCCACAGGACTGCTGCATACTGGATGTTTTTCCCTTTTCACACCATTCTTTGTAAACCCTAGAAATGGTTGTGCGTGAAAATCCCAGTAACTGAGCAGATTGTGAAATACTCAGACCGGCCCGTCTGGCACCAACAACCATGCCACGCTCAAAATTGCTTAAATCACCTTTCTTTCCCATTCTGACATTCAGTTTAGAGTTCAGGAGATTGTCTTGACCAGGACCACACCCCTAAATGCATTGAAGCAACTGCCATGTGATTGGTTGATTAGATAATTGCATTAATGAGAAATTGAACAGGTGTTCCTAATAATCCTTTAGGTGAGTGTATATGTATATATATAATATATAGGCGTGGCAGTCAATTCACAGAATTAGAAGCAAAATACCTTTAACCTAGATTTTCCTGGCTCGATTTTGAACATTTAAGTGCACTGGGCGATAAAACTCAAATATCTAGGAAAAGTCAAGAAAGTAGGGCCCTGGAATTTATCGAGTGCAAAGATACATTTTTTTTCTTAAAGCACAACGGTCAGATGACCACATACTTGGCTCTTCTAGTGTTAACCCTTTCCAGCCTGAGCCCAAAATTCTGAAAATTCCATTCTGTGCCAGAATATGGTATTCATATCCAAATTCACATTATATACATATTCATATAACATTACACACCTGAACTCTATATACCATTTTGAACAGAAGAACTAGGGATTTCAAATTATATAAATATATGTATGATTATTTAAGGCTAATCATCCTTTATCAATAAGATTTCACACAGCAATTTTTTGCAAAAATCTTCTCTGGCCACCATACTTCATCAGACAACTGCATTTTCAACCATTTTAATTACACATTTACAAGAAACAGAGTGTATGAAATATACATACTTTTGTGGGCAGGCAATGTAGAATAGCAGACAGATTAGAAATATAATCTGTTGTTTAAAATTTATGACCATTCTAGTGATTTGTGGGAAAATGGAATAAAACAAACATTTAGAATGTTAATATACATAGCTCAAGATGGCGCCGAGTATGACTGCTGCGTTGCAGGCTCCGTCAAAACACTGCAGTTTATTGATCGTTTTGTTTACAGTTTTGTGTTTTTTTGTCTTGGATCTTGTCTGCCTTATTATGTACGAAAGACAAACGCTTTTGGACATTGGTTCGGCAATCACACACCGAAAACCGGACTTCAAATTCCTCAATGCCGACCCGCGGTTTACAAACACGCCAGCGGAGCCCTTTGTCTGGGCTGCCCGGCCACGGAAACGCAGAAGGAAAAGAGGAAAAAGAGCTGGCGTTCTCATCAGAGTAAGTTGTCGCGCAAATCGCCCCCCTCTACCCAGTATATTACTGGCAAATGTTCAGTCTCTGGACAACAAGCTCTGCAAGCTGAGAGCGCGGATCTCTTTCCAACGAGAGACGAGAGATTGCTGCGTTATCTGTCTTACGGAAACCTGGATGTCCGCGGAGATTCCAGACTCGGCCATCGAACCCGCGGGATTCTCCGTGCACCGAGCGGACAGAGCGAAAGACCTCTCAGGTAAAAGCAGAGGTGGTGGTGTATGTTTTATGATCAACAAATCATGGTGTGATCAGAGGAATGTACATTTTATCAGGTCTTTCTGATCTCCTGATCTGGAATTTCTCATGCTTCTGTGTTGACCATTCTGGCTACCGAGGGAATTCACAGCGGTCATTATCACAGCTGTGTACATCCCCCCACAAGCCGACACAGACCAGGCACTCAAGGAACTGTATGGGAGTATAAGTCAGCAGGAAACTGTGCACCCTGAGGTCGCGTTCATTGTTGCCGGGGACTTCAACAAAGCCAACTTTAAAACAATAGCACCAAAATACCACCAACATATCAGCTTCAACACACGAGGGGACCGGGTTTTGGATCATTGCTATTCTCCTTTCCGGGATGGCTACAAATCCCTCCCCCCGCCCACCATTTGGCAAATCCGACCACTCTTCCGTTCTGCTTCTGCCCGCTTACAGGCAGAAACTGAAACGAGAAGCACCCGCCCTCAGAACGATCCAGTGCTGGTCAGACCAATCAGACTCTGCGCTACAGGACTGTTTTGATCACGCGGACTAGGAGATGTTCCGGTCTGCCTCCGATGACGACATCCGAGGTTTACGCTGATAGCGTAACGTGTTTCATCAGGAAGTGCGTAGAGGACGTTGTTCCGACAAAAACTATACGGATCTACCCCAACTAGAAACCCTGGGTTAACGGCGATGTTCGCGCGGCACTTACTGCGCGGACCACCGCTTTTAATTCCGGGAACGCGGAGGAGCGTAAACAAGCCAGTTATGCCCTCCGTAACTCCATCAGTGCAGCCAAACGCCAGTACAGGCACAAAATTGAAGGACAGTTCAACACCACTGACTCCAGGAGTATGTGGCAGGGAATTAACACCATCACGGACTATAAATGGAATAAAAACTCCGCCATGAACACCGTTGCCTCTCTCCCAGACGAGCTCAATACATTTTATGCTCGTTTCGAGGACAACAACAACAACGCCCTCGCGGAGAGAGCACTCGCGGCCGATACTACAGAGGTTGGTTCACTCTCCGTCTCTGTTGCGAATGTAACCCGATCCTTTCGACGGGTGAATATCCGCAAAGCCGCGGGTCCAGACGGCATTCCGGGCCGCGTCATCAGAGCATGCGCGAACCAACTGGCTGGTGTTTTTACAGATATTTTCAACCTGTCCCTCTCCCTGTCTGTAGACCCCACATGCTTCAAAACATCAACCATTGTGCCTGTACCGAAGCAATCAAAAATCACTTGCTTAAATGACTGGTGTCCTGTTGCCCTCACCCCCATCATCAGCAAATGCTTTGAGAGGTTGATCAGAGATTACATCTGCTCTGTTCTGCCCACCTCTTTGGACCCATTACAGTTTGCCTACCGCAACAACCGCTCCACTGATGATGCCATTGCATCTACAATACACACTGCTCTCTCCCATCTAGAAAAAAAGAACACATACTGTATGTGAGAATGCTGTTTGTAGACTACAGCTCAGCATTTAACACCATAGTGCCCTCCAAGCTTGATGTGAAACTCCGGGCTTTGGGTTTAAACAGCTCGCTGTGCAGCTGGAACCTGGACTTCCTGTCAGGCAGACGTCAGGTGGTTAGAATGGGCAGCAACATCTCCTCATCACTGACCCTCAACACTGGAGCCCCGCAGGGCTGTGTTCTCAGCCCACTCCTGTATTCCCTTTACACACATGACTGTGTGGCGACACATAGCTCCAATGCCATCATTAAGTTTGCTGACGATACGACGGTGGTAGGTCTGATCACTGACAATGATGAAACAGCCTACAGAGAGGAGGTTCACACTCTGACACGCTGGTGTCAGGAGCACAACCTCTCCCTCAACATCAGTAAAAACAAGGAGCTTGTGGTGGACTTCAGGAAGAAAGACAGAGAACACAGCCCCATCACCATTAATGGAGCACCGGTGGAGAGAGTCAGCAGTTTCAAGTTCCTCTGTGTCCACATTACTGAGGAACTCACATGGTCCGTCCACACTAAGGCTGTTGTGAAGAAGGCTCACCAGCGCCTCTTCTTCCTGAGACGGCTGAGGAAGTTTGGAATGAACCACCACATCCTCACACGGTTCTACACCAGTACTGTAGAGAGCATCCTGACTGGCTGCATCACCGCCTGGTACGGCAATGGCACCACCCACAACCGCAAAGACCTGCAAAGGGTGGTGCAAACTGCCAGAAACATCATCGGAGGTGAGCTTCCCTCCCTCCAGGATATATATAACAGACAGTGTGTGAAAAAAGCTCGGACGATTATCAGAGACTCCAGCCACCCGAGTTATGGGCTGCTCTCACTGCTTCCATCAGGCAGGCGGTATCGAAGCATCAGGACCCGCACCACCCGACTACATGACAGCTTCTTCCCACAAGCAATAAGACTTCTGAACACATGATCTCTCACGATCAACAATCAGCACTGCACTTTATTAATCTTCATTCTGTCAAATGTATTCTCGCTCCCAATTCAATTAGTGTATATATATATTTATACCCTTATCTAGTGTATGTGTATTCTACATTGTGTGTATTGTGTACATTTGATATGTAAATTGTTGTGTAAGTATGTGTACATTTGTTCTGTAAATTGTGTTGTGTAAATATGTTGTTTATTGTAAAGTGGTTTATGTCTCGTCACTGTCATTACTGCAATGTTGCTCGGAACTGCACACAAGACTTTCACCTACTGTTGCACTCGTGTACACAGTAGTGTGACAATAAAGTGATTTTGGTCATGTGAAATATACATTGAAATATACATTTCACATGACCATTCCTCAAATACTCTTTTTGAGCACCTGTAATATTAAATTGAGATTGCATCTGAAATTTATGGACACAATTACTGAAATGTACATTTATTTGAACATTAGAATTACACACAAATTACACAGCAAAAGTTAAAAAATCTAACTTTCGAACTTTCTACAGCAAATATATTTTTAATAAAGAGTGCAGGAACAGAATATATATCAATTCATAAATACTCAACAACTGCAATACCTGTGGAGAGAAGAGAGGGAGAAAAGAGGGGAGGGGGAGAACAACACCAGTAAACACTGCCCAACCTAGGCCTCTTCACGAAACTGGTCACACTCAGCTGAGTGCCAAGACTGAAAACAGTTCCTATCGCTAACCAAGCAAAGTCTTTTGCCATTACATTCCGGCACGCAACAAGCTACTTTAGTTTTATTTTCAGTACTACTTTACCCACAGCCAACATCTCTTAGAGGACTTTTCAAATGTCCAAACATGGGCTGTGTGGAGTGATGATGAAGGAGGGACTACAGTCTTTAGTGTTTACAAAGGGAAACTTTGTATTTATTTGAAATTATCGATACCTCCCAGCTGATGAACCAGGTTTTCTCTGAAGGAGAAGGGTGTTAGGAATAAACTTGGATCTCGTTGTAGTCTAGAATACAACACTTCTGCCATCAAGAATTCCTTGGTCCCTTTCAGTACATGCCCAGTTAAATGCAGTCGGGAGTCCGTGCCTCTGAAGACTTCATGAAGGGAGGAGAAAGAACGACAACACACAGAGTGCTTCTATTCAACCTACTCAAAGTTTATTAAAGCAAGCAGAATATTTATATCTTTCATAGAACAAAGAACAATCAATAGAAGAGTGACAGCAGAGGCCAAGGACAAAGAATTGTTAATGCAGATTTGTACAGGAACAAAATCATATAAGGCAGTCCTAGATATTTGTTACGCATATAACAGATATTTAGCTCACGAAAAATGAGTAGGTGCTCGTTGGAGCACAGAACATTCCAAGAGAGGATCAGACAAGAGAAACTAACAGCATCTACATGGTCATGGACTCTTCGAGCGTGTGGTGTGCTTCTGTGGTTAGCTAAGCACACATACATACAGAGTTAGATGTCAAACAGCATGTACAATTTATTTCTCACACTGGGTTAAGTTCAACGGTCTACGCTCAACCCCTGGTGCTGCATGAATGTGTTGCCATTGCTTAAAAATATGAAACTATTGATGACGGCAATGTCTATGAAGTGGAAAAAAAGAGTCTTCCACCACTTATGAGTTTTTTTGTAGGACGTTGTAAGATTTTATTATTTTGTCTGACCTATCAACACCGCCCATGTTTTTGTTAAAATCTCTGATGACAGTGGGCCGGAGGGCTACTTCTTTTGTCCAGTCACCATCATTTTTATATTCTCTTTTCTGATATTCTCACCCACTCCATCCTCCGCAGTCGGCCTTTATCCCTCTCGGAGGCTTGACTAGCCTGATAAGGGAGCGAGTGTGTATAATCATGACCCGGCCCCGCCCTCCGCCCTGCCACAATAATATTGGAGGTTGACCGCACAGCCTGACGCACTCTACCTAAGTCAATACCAAATGGATGGCTAGGCTTAAATGGGAGAGGTTTTGGTGCCTGTATGTGAGTATCAGTCATATGAGAAATAGAAACATACAATACATGCACATTCATGCATACCCAGTTGATGGTCTTGGCTGAGGATGATCAGGTTCCATCTCATCCTCCATATCCTCATGGTCCGGGTAGTTCCTGCAGTAGTTCCTGGTCCAGCAGATCTTCCTCCAGTGTCTATTAAAAATTTAGTAAACAAAATGTATTTCTATGTAGAATGGGTGATTCTCACTAAACCTGTCAAAAAAATTTCATATTTAACCCCAAATATATATATATATATATATATATATATATATAGGATATAGAAAATTAAGCCTACTTTTAGGAAAATGATTGCCATTATTTTAAGGACACTTTAGCACATTTTACCCCCAAATTCTCAGTAGCATAACTTGGCAGCTGAAGGTTTATTTATTTATTTATTTATTTTACCGTGTGATGGATGGTATGGCTATCTGCTACATTATAGAAATATATCTCAATCAATAGATAACTTATCTAACTAGTAGGCCAGTTAAAAAAAAAATAAGTCTGAACAGCATCTGCTCTCTGCCTCACATTACCTCAGGTGGATTCTTCACAAGCAACAAAATTGGCAAAAAAAGTTATTGATATTTAGTTAAAAATGTACATAGTATTGCTAGCTAATGTATATTTAGCAAGTTTCACAGAAACTGCCAAAAAAAACATTTATATAAAAAGAGGCTCGCTGATGACTTTTCTTTTTCCAGAAAAAAAAACTAGCAAGCAGCGCTACTACAAATAAATGCTTTGTATCTAAAAAGGTTTGACTATCATATTTAATTTGATATTTAGCTAAATATTTACAAAGTATTGCTAGCTAATGTTTATTTAGCAAGTTTCACAGAAATGTGCTTAAATATAGAAGCTAACAGCCTTTCCGTTGAACGCAGTAATTTTTTTCAGAACAAAAATAGTGTTACTCTACAAATAAATGCTTCGTAACTAAAACGTTTTGACTTTCAATAGACAATATTAACAACACATGTTAAATAACTTGTCTTGCCTTGAAATATCTCCTCAGTTTTCAATTTGAAGCAGTAAATCCAACACTGGAGGTAATCTCCCGTGACGTCCTCTCTGGCTCCGCTCAGGCAAATGGAGGATGACGCAGATGATGATACATTTATCATTTACGCCCAGTAAACCCTTAACCAAAAATATGTGCCTTTAGCTTATATTGTCAAGAGTATCTGGCAGTTTTTAGAAATAAAATCAGTGATTGGACGGTGAAGATATTGAGGCAGGAACCATGGGAATAATTGTTCCCAAATTTGTACACTCTGGCTGGAAAGGGTTAAGATCAAGAAATCTGTTTGGGACTTTACATTCTTTTCATCTTTTTTATATCTTAGTCCCTCATTTCATCTGTTGTTGATTGCTCAATTGGAAACATCTTGGTCTCAGATCACGCCCTGGTGAGTTTAGAGATGTTGCCACATATGGAGAAAAAGAAATCATATAGTTGGCGCTTTAACCTGTTGATATGCAATTCCCCACACACAGTGGTGACGTCACTCTGTTTACGTTTAATATATATTTTACCATCTATAAATGTAATGAATGTTAACAAATTATACATCTTTTCAAAGGTCTAAGGATTCAACATTGATATCCGATCTCTGTTTCATGATAGCAATGCTCCAGAAACAGCAATTTAGTTATTTGTACCAGGAGTACAAATGAAAACATGCAATATCAAAATGGGACTTCATACCTTTGTTATGAAAATGCAATCGCCAGATGAATGCAGTTCGACACTTGGGTCAATTGTCCATGGCAAGCATTCATTGAAAAACATCATATAGCACTTTTTGTCCATAAAAGTGGTAAATCTGAGAAATATTCTCCATTGTTTTCATGAGGTCTCGCCTGAAAGATTACCCTTTGTCATCGTTCTTCAACAAACTATGCAATCTGAGCAGCATTCATGTTGTAAAACTGTATATGATCTTATATATTAGAGTCTCGTAAAAAAAAATAAGCTTGTCTCCAAAGTCTACTTTTAAAAATGTGCCATAGTTTTATTCATAATAGCCAAGCAGTGCAGACAGATTTTGTGTCGTCTTGAAACGTGGAGCCTTAATTTGACTCTGTATGCTTCCAGCGATTTTACAGAGAAAAAAGCTTGAAGGAACCTAATTTTTTGTTAGATCATCTTCAAATTTGTAACATAACTTCTTTAGACTATTGGCTTTGAGAACATTGTATTTCTGGGTTGTCCTAGCACTTTTATTATTGTTTGTTTAGATTATAAATACATGTTCAGCACAAAATATTTCCATTACTATAAACTTCTCTCAAGAGATTATGGGAGAAAGATTTAAACTTGGTATTGGAGGAGGGAATGTGGGCTAGGATTCTAAAAAATGTCAAGTCTACATCTCATGATGCAAGGGTGTGTCTGATGCAATTTAAAATTTTACATCGATTCTATTGGACCCCTCCTTCAAAGTAATATCTGAGTCAAGAAAGTATTTTTGATCATTTGTCAATTTAGGAAGTTCTAATAGCTTTACAAAGTTGCTAATATCCTTATCGGTAGAAGATGATGTGGAACTATAGAGATAGAAATATAATTCTTCAAAGGCCTTATTAACATTTGTGGCAGAATTAAATATATTGACTCCAGAAGACTTCACTGAAGGAATGGTGTAAAATCTGTTTGGTGTACATCTGTTTTATGTATCTGGCAAGTGGTTTCCCTGCCTTGTCCTAGACTCAAAGTATGTCTGTCTTGCCCTGAATAACCAATTATCTACCTACTGTAACAAAATAGTATTGTACCTATATTGTAATCTCTCTAAGACCATTGGATGGCATCTGGCACTTCAGCTCTATTTCAGCAATTTTAATACTCTTTTCTATTTCCATGAATTCCTGTGCTTTGATCTTTTTATTGAATGAGGCATATTGTATGATCCACCCCTTAAGCATCGCCCATGCCATGCCACAGTGGACAATGAGGGCCAATTGGTTTCTACATAAACATTAACTTCTGCCTTTAACATTTATTGAAATGCTGGTATTAAACAGTATTAAAGCGCCATCTATATGATTTTCTTTTCTCTGTATGCGGCAGCATCTCTAAACAAAATGTATGAAAAACCAATGCAAGATCTGTAGCTCAAATGTTCCCAATTGAGCAATCAGTGGCAATTAGAATAAGTTACTTATATATAATAAATATATTAAAATATATTAAAATGTATGAACTGATGAAAGAAGGTGTAGTCCCTCCCAGATGGATTCAGAAGTCTCCAGATATCTGTAAGACCAAGATATTTACACATCCTCTGTAGTGTCAGTGTTGCTCTAAAAGGTCTACACACTTTTGCATCACTATGATCAAGGACCTGATTTATTAAAAGATTGAAGTCTCCAACCAAAACCATATCATGGAGGATCCCAGCTGCTTGTAACCTTCCCTCAAGATCTATAAAAAAGTTCTGATCATCAGCGTTGGGTGCATAAATATTAGCCAAAATAAGATTTTGAACCAGTATTTCAGCCGAAACTATAATGACTCTTCCTAAATTATCATTAATCTGTTTCAGACATTTAAATTGTAAATGCTTACTTATCAATATGGTGATTCCCCTGCTCTCACTTGAACCAGCACTGCAAAACACATGCCCACCCCATACCCTACCAAGTTTTTCAGCTTCCTGTGAAGAAAGGTGTATTTCTTGAAGGAACACGATATCAAATCTTTTACACTTAAGAAAAGATACAAACTTCCTTCTTTTAATAGGGTGCCCCAGCCCATTAATCAGAATCAGCTTTATTGACAAGTATGCTTACACATATAAGGAATTTGTAAGTACAAAAATACAGTATGTTATGTACAGTCCAAGTTTTTTCTTTTTTTTCTTTGTATGTAATGGCAGAAGAGGATATGTTAGATAATATACGTAAATAGACTAAACTGGTATTGCACATAATTACTGCTCAATGGGACGGCTTTATCTGTTTATGAGATGGATAGCCTAAGGGAAAATACTGTTTCTGTGCCTGACGGTTCTGGTGCTCAGAGCTCTGAAGCGTCGGCCAGAAGGCAACCGTTCAAAAAGGTAATGAGCTGGGTGAGTGGGATCCAGAGTGATTTTTACAGCCTTTTTCCTCAATCTGGAAGTGTACAGCTCTTGAAAGGGGGCAGGTGGCAACCAATAATCCACTCAGAAGTCTGAACTGTCCTTTGTAGTCTGATGGCTGATTTCATAGCTGTACCAAACCAAACAGTTATTGAAGTGCAGAGGACAGACTCAATGCCTGCTGAGTAGAACTGTATCAACAGCGCCTGAAGTACAACCTCTGATGGCCCTTTTTCACAATGTCAATGTGTGTCTCCCACTTCAGGTCCTGTAAGATGGTAGTGCCCAGGAACCTGAATGACTCAACTGCTGCCACAGTGCTATTTAGAATGGTGAGGGGGTCAGTGTTGGGGTGTTCCTCCTAAAGTCCACAATCATCTCCACCATTATGATTGCACCAGTGAGTCAACTGTTCAACCTCCTTTCTGTATGCAGACTCATTAACATTCCATGGGGGGAGAAACATTGGACCTTTATTAAAGTGTGACGCATAGACGTGCAAAGACTAATTGTGTACCCAAGTACAAAGACCATTATTCAACATTGATGTAAACATAAAATACTTAATATCCCACAGAACATAAAAAAGATGTGCTTCAACCAATTATTATACATTCAACCAATACATAACAGTCTCAACTGTTGTCCATCCCCTGTAAAATCAGGGTGTCTATGCACGCTCACAAGGTTTTCCAAAACACCATCACTACAAGATTACTTCAGTCCGGTGTTTTTTTTTTATTTTATGTAAACCGTACCAATGAACTACACAGAAAAGTTTTTTTGATGAAATAGACCCCAGTAAATAACAACATCGAACCCACAAAATGAACAAATAAACTAAAGTCAATAAAGGAAAAAATACAAAATAATGAAAAAGTAGATAGAGGGATAGAGATACTGGTCAACCAACTGATTAACAAACACTCTCAGACTGCATCAGTAAAATTCACAATGTGTAGTCCATACCGCTGATTCAGTGTGGGCAAAGCCACCCACTCACTCCATTGATTAAATGAAGGCCATAGCTTATCATGGGCATGTGAATGTCTTACATTCATCCTTGGCATCAATGCTTAGCTTAGCCAGGTAAAGCAAAGCAAATATCATCTCCTGTTCATGAAGTAACTTCTTACACTGTTTGAATCTATCCTGTTTCACTTGTGTTACTCTGTCAAAGTCCAGAAAAACCATGTTTTAATCCTTCCAACACAACTTCCTTTTATTCCTTACTGCACGTAAAACAAAGTCTCTGCCTGCTGACCTCAAGAATATTGCCAAATGGATCGGAGCCTGTCACCTGCATTGGGAATCTGACCGAGAGATCTATGCGCATGCTTTATTTCAAGATGATGGCCCACTGTGATGTAAAAAAATTCTGAATGAGTCCCACCAAGAATTTGACGATATCGCAACCTTCCTTTCTCTTGGGGATTCCTACGAAATTAATATTATTACTTCGGCATCGATTTTCCATATCCTCAAATTTTTGCACATCTGATCCAAATCAGTTTTGATGGCTGGTGGGTTTGTCTGCAGCTATTTCTAAGCTGTTTCCAGAAACTCTATTCGCTTTCATCTATTCTTGTGATCAGAGTGGAAAGTTACGCCTCCACAGATGTGGTAGCTGGACGTATTTCCGTGAGTCCCTCCCTTTTGGTCGAGATATTCGTTAGTGCTGCATAAATGTTCGCAATATCTTGACCTACATCATGGGGCAAGCTGTCGATCACCACCGAAACCCCATCTTGATCATGAGAGGCGTCATCCATGTGCAACCGTAAATGCTTTTGGAATTCTTTGACATCCTACACTTCCAGCACAGTTTATCATTCAAAACTAATTCAGTTATCACTGATTAATATTAATTAAAAAGGTAATTGTAGCACAGTGAAGTGGAGCATGCCTCTGGCTGCAGTTTTAATAACAAATTGCCAACATGGACAAAGAGAATATTATTATATTCACACTTAAGCATTACAATTTCACTTTGTAGCCCTATATAATTTCTCACATTGATTGAAGTTAGCAATCTATCTCTAATAGGAGGTTTTGACGCCGTTTCTTCGTCATTGATTCATTGGAAATAATTTGTCCCCTCATTACTGCTTTTCTCATTACTGAGAGATTCCTACAGTAATGATTCTGAATGAATCACTCATTATTAAACTAAAAACAAATCAGTCAGTCACTCCGAGGCTTGCTGACAAAATAAATCATCAGAAAGAGGCTTAGGGTTACATTTCCAACTGTAACTAGGCTTTTCCCAACAGTAATCCAAATAAAGAGTGTGATCAGAGATTTGATATTTGATATTAATTTTGAATATATTGTAGGATATTTGGTATGCTAAATTTAGAAGGGAACCGTTAACATGCCCATCTTCTAACACCAAAATATGTAAGGGAAATTAGGGTCTTGAAATATGTGAGCTATGAACTAAATTAAACTGTCCTTATAGTACATAATTAGGTAATGGAATGTATAATGGAATTATAAACCATTATAAATTAGATAAATGACAAAGAATGACGTAAAACAACATCTCGTTGTATCCGCTCACAATTTCTACTGTAAGGAATTAGCTTTAATAAGTGAATTATGATTAATTCACTTATTGGAGTTATATTATTCTCATGGCTATTTTAAATTAATATCACACATATTTAGGTACAGCTTTGAAGTGAAATCTTTTAGAAACAGGAATGAGATTATTTATCAAAATATACCACAGTCAACCATCTTTGAATACAGACAAAATGTATTACTATTCTAAACATGAATCTAATCTAACACATATATACATGAGACAGGTTGGTGAAAAGAGTGACAGAATGTCTGTCTGACAATGCCTTAAGAACCACTTAACCTTATTTGAGTCTACATCAATTTGCTATCGGATTACACAAAGTATTTCACAAATACACAAGCACTTTGAGCACAATATTGGAGATATACTTGCATGTAGTGGTGTTTCCTTGCGTTCTTTGTGTTGCTTGGTTCTTGGTCGAATGTTCGTTCTGTCAATGTTTTGGACCTCTGTAAGATCTGAGATTTTGTCTGTATGAATGATGAGGTTAGCTTTGAAGTGAGGCCTTCTCATGGACCATTGAGAGTGAGAGGCTTCCTCAGAGCTTCCTTGGACCTCACTTGGCATGGATCTGGTTCCACAGAGATCCCTAGAAGACCACGAGGGAAGAGTCGGAGCGAAGTCTGAGCAGTCTGAAGAGCAGGAGACAAGCAGCGAGGGAAGACAACAAGAGAAGCGACTGAAGAGAGCATATTCTTCCTGTTTGGAAACATTTGAACTGAAATTCGCCGCATCCCCAAAGGTGTCCTGCACCAATGAGAACTAAAACTGTATCGTTGAGACTTTTCAGAGTCACATGGTCAACCGGGCTGCCTTTTCCGACAGTTGTTTTATGGTCCTTTGTTTCAGATTCCTTTACAAAATTCCTGCTCAAAATAGTGCATATTTAATCATGAACTTTAATATCTTGAGAATGGTACATGAGACATGATATTCGTTGTCAACAGCTTCCTCCATGTAACCAAGTGAGCGTTGACATACTAAACATGACTTTCATTAATATTTTACGTGTAGGTAACAAAACATGAAAATCCCTGGTTAAAAATCCTACTGGTTAATTCCTTGGTTATACAACATGGAAAAAACATTGCACACATTTTAAAGAGGCACATCAGGCTATAATCATACATTTGTCAGTTATACAAGATACCACAGTTCAAAGCAATTGTCAGAATTACCTAGTAAGCCCAGGTATTGTATACATCGTGGATTTAAATGCATTCTGTACATTTTAGAAGGTTAAATCAGTTAGGGTTGGTACTGTGACTTTGTGTAGAATGTTCCTGGATTAAGATGAAATGTGTTAGTATTCAAGTTGTGCAAATCTGATGGTCTTTTGGAAACCTTTCAAAGAGAGGTCTGCTTTAACTCTTTGTGGAAGTTCAGAAGGATGCCTGTGCCACATAATCTATGACAGTGAAGAATTCCAGGATTGCAAAATTTGGGTTTTTCCTAGATTCAAATCATGTCATTTCAATTCTTTTGCATGTATAATACTACATATCCCCCTTTCGATTGAATATGTTTGAAATGGAAGCAAACATCTGCAATCACTGGAAAACAAGCAGAAGAAGACAAACACAAACAACAACAAGACAACACCTCTATCAAAGCTAAAACATTGGTTAGAATAACTAGTTATTCGGAAAGTGTTCTAGCTTTGAGGATTCTTGGGCTGTTTTGGTACTCTTGGACTATTCTACGATTGTTCGTGTTTTAGAATCATCCTTAATTATCTTAAGTGATTCAGCAACCTGTAAAGGGTAATTTGGTTTTTAATGGGGTGAATCATTGTGAAAACGAGCGATCGTTTGTGAAATTAAACCGATTAGAGTCAGTTCCGTTAGGTGAATTCCTTCCACCTTGTTTCTGTCACGATTCAGAACCAAAGGTGAAGGAGTACCCATTTAAAACCAGGAGGATTGAGATTTGTTTGACACTCTTCACTCGGGAAGTACCAAAGGCTAATTCATAACATGAAGGCTTGCATTCTTTTGGAAATTGATCGTATGGTTCAATTGTGTAGTGTAAGTTCCTTCAATTTAATTGGGACGGTTTCTTTGTCCATAATATCATGGCATATCACGGATAAATCTCTTATTTGCACGAGGCTTTCTTAATGCTCTATGAATTCATGGTGGCTCATGAACGAAAAGCATAAGGAGTCAATCCTGATATAATGCCCTTGACTTTCTTGCTAGCTAAATGGAATTAGCTTTAGCGTTTTGCCTATTTGAGTGTGTTTCTTATCATAATGTGTGGGTAACGTAACCAGAGTTGAGGGGTTAGCGTGACCTCATATGAACTAAGAGTAGGTAGGGTTCTGAGTTCCTGAAAGTAATGTTGGGTGCCTTGTCTAGGAGGAAACTAGTTGGTTATTTCCCTATAGTGTTTGGATGCATTAAGGAACTGTTGTAAACTGTGTCAGACTAAGTCAACCTTTCTCAGACTGTTTCAAACTCCACCCTTTTCTGGTCTTGGAGCTTTTTTCTGTCAACTTGGTTTCGGTTGACCCATTTGGATATTGGCGCTTTGTGTCTTGGCTAATCTGGATCTTCTAGGTGACTGTGGGTGCTGATGAAGCCTCAGTTCATCAAGTCTTTTGCACAGTTCTTGATGTATGTAACTCGTCATGAGCATTTGTATGACTGAGCTTCTGTCATGTTGAATTAGGATGTGGTTGAGGCTAATGGCTGAGTTTTGGTCCATAAGCCAGTGCCGTGTCTGTCACTGCTGTGCCTGGCACCTGTTTTCCTGTTGTTGAGTGTGACAGGAGTGTGAAATGTCTTTATGGTCAGCCTTGTGTGGGTTCTGCTAGAAGTAAGCTTCAGCAGTTCTGGTGAGTTTTCTGCAGGTGGCTCATCTGGTTCATTAGCAGGCTTTGTTTTGTGTTCATGTGCAGGCTCAGCTCCTTGTCTGCAGCATGGTGTTGCAATGGCTTTCATCTTTGGTTGCCTTTAAGTGTCCATCTGGGTTCCCATGTCATCCATTCTTTTGCAATGCTTGAGGGAAGTGGTCTGTTCCATGGTTTCTCCCAGTGTTTGGATGTGCATATAGGTCTGGCACTGATGTGGTGGTCACGGTCTTGAATGCTATGTGTTTTACTTCGCTCTATGCTGAAGAAACTGGCTTTGCTGTGATGCCACATATATTCTGATGCCAGCCCTTGGCCTTGAGAGGTCTTGTGGGCCTTCCTTGAGGCCATTCTTTGTTTAACATAAGCCTGGTGTGCTAAGTCATGCAGTTGTTGAGCTGTCATCATGCGAGGACAGGCCGTGACTCCTAGATGATATCTCAACGTGGGATGCAAGTTTCGGAGGAAGATGGTTTTGTAGTCTAAGTCTTTTTCCATCTCAGGTTTATGCCGAGACTGGAAGTAGTCTTGATGTAGTCTATGGTATTAGGCTTGTATGGTTTCTTTTTGTCCCTGTTTGGTGTTCAGGGCGGTAAACATTTCTTGTCCAGTCTCTGGGTCTGAAAATTCTTTAACCAGGGCCTCTCTCAGACGTTGGTGGTCAGACTTTGTGTGTTTTGACTGTCTGTCAAGAAAACGTTTTACCTCATGGCTGGATATTATCCACAGTAGGTATAAAGTGTCTCTGTTAGTCATCTGAGGCCTCATATTTAGGTGGAAATCTATGTCACACAGGTGAGAACGGATCTTGTGACCCTCAGCAGGATCTGGTGTGAACTTGTCTATGCTCCTTGCCAGCTTGTCAAGGTCCTTAAAATCCATTCAATTTGCTGCTTCAGTGTTTGTTGGGATGTTTAGCCTTTCACTGTGGTTATAGGATGCTGCTCGGTCGACCAGGGGTGCTGCTGTGGGATGCCCGTCCATCTCCATAAGCTTGTTGCCTTAACTCGTAAAAGTGTTTCAGTTCACCACTGACCATGTCGAGCTCATCTTGCCAAGTTGCTGGGTCAGTGTTTCAATTTCAGTTCTAGACATGTCCAGATGGTCTTCCAAGGCTTTATTTTGAGAGTTCATCTTTTCCAAATCAAACATGGCCTTTTCCAGTTGCGCCTTGGTGTGGTGGAGTTTCTTTTCCAAGTGCTCTTTGGTGGCTTTAGTCTGCCGCTTTCTGTGCTTGACAGCTATTAGGGCTTCCTGGGGCCATTAAACTGATCTCTGTTATGATCCAGCTGTGGATCGAACATGGGTCTATGGGGTGTGTGTCCTTGATGCTGACTGCTCCACCACTGGGGAGCACTTTACATCAGAGGGAAAAACAAAACATTAACTACAGTCTAGGGCAACACTTTAGATTAAAGTGCCTCAGGGTAAGGCAAGGCAAGGCAAGGCAAGTTTATTTATATAGCACATTTCATACACAATGGTAATTCAAAGTGCTTTACATAGTAGAAATTAAAAAACAAAAAATGCCTTCAAGTCTTTCTAGTGGGTCATGGGGACAGTTTTCACACTGTAGTGGAAGACTAGGGAGAGAGAGCTGACACAGGTATACACAGGGTTAAGGGCCTAAGTGTGGGGTTACAGCTAAATGTTGGCTTCAATATGTGGGGACACAAATGAAGGGTAGTAACAGCTAAGTGTTGTTTTCAGTGAATCTGAACAAATAGTGAAGTGTAATTAAATGTTTCCCCCACAATAAAGAACAAACATATGCTGTTTGTAAAAAAAAAAAAAAAAAAAAAAAACATTTTAAATGACAAAACAGATTGCTCTCCTGAAACAATTACACTCTCGAAAGAGCATCCGGCAAAACATTCTCGGATCCTTTCTTATGTTGGTCCTCTAGGTTATAACCCTGTACAACCAAGGACCAATGCATGAGGCGTTGATTTGTGTTATACATGCGGGATAGAAAAACAAGGGGATTATGATCCGTGTACACCACAATAGGCAAACTAGAAGAGCCTAAATAAACTTCATAGAATTGCAACACTACCAGTAGTGCTAAAGTTTCCTTATCAATTGTAGAATAGTTCTTTTGATATCTGTTAAACTTCTTTGAGAAGTAGCAAATGGGATGGTCTATTCCATCTGGTCTATTCTATCCTCTTGGAGGAGAACTGCTTACGCACCTATAGCACTCGTATCAACATCTAACTTAAAAAGGTTTTCGAAGTTCGAGCAGCCAAAACAGGAGTACTGTATAAGAAAGACTTTACATTCTCAAATTAAATTTGGCAAACTTCTGACCAACGGAAAGGTGCTTTAGACTGAGTAAATTGGTATACTACCATAGAGAAATTCTTACAGAAACCACAGTAGTATCCTGCCATATTTAGGAACCGCCGTAACTCTCGTCGAGTTAAGCCGTCGGGCTTGTATACCAGAAAACATGGAGAACTCCATGGACTACAGCTGTGTTGAGCTAATCCATTCATTAGCAGATAATCAGTCTCTTCCTTCATGACAGACCTTTTGTGAACATTGACTCTGTATGCATGTTGTTTTATAGGTTTCGCACCATCAACATCAACATCATGCTGCAACACATTGTTTTGAGTCAAGATATTCAAAAATAAAGCTGGGAATGCAGTGATAATATGCATTACATCTTGTATCTGGAGTATTCCTAAGCACTATACCATCTTCATCTGCATCAACCTCAGTATCTGCAACATGAGCAACTTCACAAGTTACCATGATAGGTGTAACCTCAACGTTTTCTTTATCAGGTTCATCTTGTGAACTTTCCCGAACATGATATGCCTTAAGCATATTAATGTGACACAAACGCATCTTGCGCTTTCTCTCTGGGGTGCGGATAACATAATCAGTCTCACAGAGTCTCTTAATCATAAGGACCAGCAAATCGAGCTGATAATGCAGAGCCTGGAATTGGTAGTAGCACCAACACTTTGTCACCAGATTGAAAAGTTTGTGTGACCACTTTTACATCATTCCATTTTTTCATCTCGCCCTGTACATACCTCAATGATTTTTGAGCGAACTCACAGGCACCATGAAGCCTTTGTTTAAATTTACTAACGAAGTCTGAAACATTTCTTTTAGACCCTGAGTCAATATCCGGCATCTTGTCTTTAAGTACTTTGAGTGGGCCTCGGACACGGTGTCCAAATACCAACTCAGCCGGGCTAAAGCCTAATGACTCCTGTACTGCTTCACGTATGGCAAATAACACTGAAGGAACACCTTTATCCCAATTTTTACCTGTTTCTAGGCAGTATTTTCAGAGCATTGACTTCAAGGTTTGATGAAACCTTTCAATTGCGCCTTGGCTTTCGGGGTGGTATGCACTAGAGACTCTGTGTTCTATGGACAGAGATTTTAATGTTTGATCAAAAAACCGTGACAGAAAATTTGTTCCCTGGTCTGTCTGAATAACTCTCGGCAGACCAAAGGTAGAGACAAATTTTATTAATGTTTTTAAAATGACAGTTACCGTAATTTTACGCAGCAGTATGGCCTCAGGAAACCTTGTTGCCTTACACATAATAGTGCACAGATACTGATTACCAGACTTTGTTTTTGGTAACGGCCCAACACAATCAACCAACACTTCTTCAAATGCTTCACCTATAACTGGAATCTGGAAAAGCGGAGCGGGAGGAATCAATTGATTCGGCTTACCTGTTAACTGACAGGTGTGACATGTGCGACAAAACTGGGTCACATCACACTTCAAACCTGGCCAGATAAAATGTTGGAGGATGCGATTATAGGTTTTAGACACTCCCAGATGTCCAGATAATACATGTTCATGTGCTAATATTATACATGTGAGCTATACCTATCTGGAACAACCACCTGATATACAACATTCCAATCCAAGTCATCATCTTCCCTAGAACACCATTTTCGCATCAGTAATCCATTGTCTACAAAATATGCTGCATGTCTGTCCTTGGCAGCCTCCGGACTGACAACCACCGAAAAACATGTTTGCAGTAGCGGATCTTTCTTCTGTGCAGCAATAATATGAGAACGGTTAATAGGCAAGTTTAAAGAATTAAAACTCTCCGACACCCTCTCTGAGTTTTTCAGGCTAGAATTTTGTATAGACTTCAACTTTACCTTAGGTTCAGAAATCAGCACATCATTCACAAAACTTTCCCCCACACAAGTGTCAGCCAAAGTCATTTTCGCTGCCTGAGTGTACGTAACTGCACATGTGGGAAAAACTTCAGGATACTTAATAGACACATCAGCTGAAAATAAGCATGCACGTGGAGTGTCTGTTACTCGCCTCCCGCCAAGTCATTCCCCAAAATAAAGGTGATTCCTTTCACAGGAAGTGAATTACGGACACCGACCTTTACAAAACCCGTAACTAGTATACAGTCCAAGTGTACATAGTGCAAAGGAACTTGTTACACTTGCATTTCGAAGTGTAACAAGTCGAACTAGGCCGCAATATGACTCATCCGAAAATCTCAGAACATCGGACACCATCAGTGATTGTGCAGCCCCCGTGTCCCTTAGAATGTGTACTTCTCTCTGATCAGCTGCCTCACCAGACAGAGAAACAAGTCCTGTCATAACAAAAGGTTTGTAATTTGCATCAAGAACATCATCACTAGATGCTTCGGGTATCTGAATGATCTTTACTAGTGCAACACTTTTAGAATGCTGTGTCTTCTGTTTGCGCTTTAGCACAAGACAATCAGCGATCAAATGTCCCTGTTTATGGCAGTAAAAAACACTCTCTTACCTCTTGTCTGTGAAGGTCTAGACTTTAAGTGGGCGCTTTGACTTTGGGACGGGGTACCGGTTACATTCTTTTCAGAACGCACCACGGAAAATACACTCTTATGTGTAAGCACAAACTCATCCGCCAAGACAGCAGCTTGGGAAAGTGAGTTTACTTTCTGCTCATTGATGTACACAACCACACGCTCAGGTGAACATTCCTTGAATTCCTCAAGCAAGATTAACTCTCTCAGTAATTCAAAATTGTCAGCTTTACTTGCGCTACACCATTTATCAAACAAGAGACTTTTCTCTCGTGCAAATTCTACAAATGTCTGACTGGAATTCTTCTTATAACCCCTGAATTTTTGTCTATACGCCTCAGGAACAAGCTCATGTGCATGCAAAATTGCTAACTTCACAGTCCCATATTTCAAACTGTCCTCTATCGAAAGTGTGGACAAGACTTCTCTTTTCCAACCAGCCTGCACTGACGTAAAAGAGCCCAAACATCTTTTGGCCAGCGAAGCGACGTAGCAATGCGCTTGAAAGCATTAAAATAGTAGTCAACCTCGGTCTCTCTAAAATGTGGAATGAATGTAATATATTTACTAACATCAAATGATTCAGTTGATAGTGGTGGAACAATGGCTGGGGAGACATAAGGAATTTGAGGGAGACCTGGCTGTGCAGCAGAGCCACCCACAATCCTCATTGCTTCGAGTTCCAACTGTCACATTTTCACCCGTTTCTCTGCCTCTATCTCTAATCTGTGAATTTCTAGTCGCAACTCCATCTCAGTCTGACGGGCCTGTGTTTTCTCCTGTGTCTCCAGTTGCAATCGGCCTAAATGGACTTTTAGTCGCGCATCCCCTTTTGAACCTGTAGACATAGGAGAGAACGGTTCAAATGGTGGTAACCCGGACCTGGTGTTGGTCTCCGGTTCAACCATCATTTCATCTGCACTCATCCTAATAGGTGATTAGTCCTCCACGCCAACTACCACCGCATCCTCCGACTCTGGCAATATGAGCACATTCAACTCAACCAACCTTTCATATATGATTGACCTAGATCTAAATCTAGAGCTCTTTTTTCAAAGATTGCTTTTTCACTGCAATCTGATAGTAATTTGTCAACAAATCATCTTTTCTACATATTTCGAACTGTTCTACAGCCGGGTGCTCAATAAAGTGTTGCAAATTAAATGACATTATGCCACCGCAGTCACAGTACACTACCGTGCACTCACCTCACTCCCAGTATAAAATAGCGCAATGCCTCTGAGTGGGGTTAGATTAATTACAATAAAAACAATAATAAAAAAGGTATTTTACTAATATTTTACATAATACTGCAGATGGGGAGGAAAAGGAACTGGACAATGCAAAATCAAAGATATTAATAAAAACAAAAACGTCCAATCTTCCTAATCTTTTGATTCAGTAAGAATTCAGCAAAAAACAAAAATGTAGAAACAAAAATCTTCAACGTCCGTGACATCGTATCTATACTATACTAACTAACCCAAAAAGAAATACAGCGGGTGGCACTTGGCCCTGACCTAGTGTGATTATACAGCAAGTTGTTCTAAGTGTGCAAAATGTATATCAAGTGACATAACTTACCTATTCCTTTTATCTCCAGCCAGCACAAGTACATTGAAATAGTCCAACAGTTCAGAGACGTGAAGGAATAAAGAGTTTGCACGGTCAAATACCACAGTCAAACAAGACATCAAGAGAAACATTCAAAAACATTTGTAAGAATCCGAACATGAAGCGAGCTGTCCGTGTTGGCGTTGGCGTGCCCTTTTATATAATCACAGGCTTCCAGTTATGGGCGTAGGCATCACAGTGACATCACCAAATCGGATGATTGACAGTAGAGTAAACCAACCAGAAAGTTAAACCTGCGAAAATTGAAAGACAGAAACCGAGAGGAAAGGGAGAGAGAGAAAAAAAACTCCAAAAGAAACCCATTAACGTCACACAGGGACGAAACACCATTATATGTAGGATATTTGGTACTGATGAATTTAGAAGGAAACCGTTAACGTGCCCGTCTTCTAACACCAATATATGTATGGGAATTTAGGGTCTTGAAATATGTGAGCTATGAACTAAATTAAACTGTCCTTATTGTATATTATTAGGTATTGAAATGTATAATGGAATTAGTTGTATTCGACAACCATTGTAAATTAGATAAATGACAAATAACTACATTATTTGTCTGAATAAATTCTCCACAATTAAAATCGTAATACATAAAATCGTAATCGTAAAATCGTTAAATAAATAAATTAATAATAAATTAACTTATTGAATTTCAGTTTGCTAATCACATCAAGTTATACAGTGTACAACTGTTATACAGAACCCAGCAAGCATTTTTCACACCGTTCTCCCTCCCATCACCCCAACCCACCCTCTGGATACGAACATAGAAAATACATATATGCCACATATATAATACAACATATAAAAGTTAAATAAGGAAAAAAAAAAAAAAAAAAAAAAAGGATTAAATTAAATAAAAAATTATAATATAATAAAAGTAAGATTAACATTAAAATTAAGGGTGCTTCTCAAATCAGTTTTCAAGATCACAATGCTACCCTACTCCCTCAGAGCTTGTTCCTGCTGAAGCAGTTTACCAACATTAACATCATGTCTTAGGAAGTGCATAAAAGGTATATATCCAGATATCGTCAAAAATATTCTGTTTACATCTAAGAATATAGGTTATCTTTTCAATTGACATGTTTGACACCATTCCTTTGATCCACATCCCGAGTCTTGGCCCATCAACTGTTTTCCAAGTAAGAGCAATTGTATGTTTAGCTTGTAAAATACACGTGTCAACAAAACTAAGCTCTCTGCTTTGTAAGTATATGTTGGTAGGATATATACCCAGAATTAAAAGTTTAGGATCCAGAGGTAGTTTTTTTATAACGTTTGACCTATCATATAAATAATATCTTGCCAAAAGGTTTTTATTTTGATGCATTCCCATATACATTGGTAGATTGTCCCTCTTGCCTCATTGCACTTGATGAGAGTATCAGGAATGTTATCATCAAACTTATGCAATTTAACTGGGGTTATGTATACTTGCATCAACCATTTATACTGTAAAAGTTTCAGGCTACTGTTAACTGTTTGTCTCTGAGCTTTCTTACATGCCTCATTCCAGACTTCTAATGGTATTTCATCATCTATATCTTCCTTCTATAGTCTTAGCTTGGGTTCAGAGGATTCATTGGACCCAGACACAAACAAGTCATACAAAGATGAAATTAAACCTTTATCATAACATTTTCTTATAATTGCAGACTCTAATGAGGAAATTACAGGCATATCTAATGAATGGTTTTGAGATGAGGCTATGAAGCTTCTAAGCTGAAGATATTTAAAAAAATGATTCTTTGGAGTGTCGTATTTGGTTGATATTTCTGCATAGGACATAAGTGCTTCATCTTCCCTGTACATATCCTGCACTTTCCTTAACCCCTTTTCAGCCCAAATCCGAAAACCTGGATCACTTTTTCCTGGTTTAAAATTGACATTGCCCCAGATAGGACTAAAGCATGTCCAGGAAGAGTTGATATTCAAATACTTGCAACTGTCAAACCAAACATGAATCATTTAGTACTATAGGGTTGTTCCTCAGGTATTTGCGATCTGCTGAATACAAATACAAGTGCAATGGCAAGCTCGGCATAATAGCACATGATTCCAGATCCACCCAAGCTGGAGGGTTTTTAGCCAAATAGTAAAACATGATAGAACTTAGTTGAGCTGCCCAATAATACCATTGGATCTTTGGCCATTTAAGGCCTCCTCTGTCATATGGTAGGTATAATAAAGATAGACGCAGTCTAGGACATTTATTTTTCTAAAGTTGGTAAACCATTTAGTAACTCTAGTAAATATAGATGAGGGAGGGGGCAAGGGGATATTCTGGAATAGATAGAGAAATTAGGGAGTATATTCATTTTAAGAATATTTATCCAGCCGATCATTGAGACAGGTATAGATGTCCACCTTTCTATTAATGAAGTAGCGGCTTCCATAGTCAGGTCATAATTAATCTGAGAAATCTTATTCACCTCAGGAACAATTTTTATACCCAAATATGTGAAACTATCCGTTGGTTTAAAGGTAGAGGCATAAACTTGGCTATTTTCCCTCTCTGATTCGTTAAGTAATATTATGGATGATTTTGAATAATTGATTTTATATCCATATATTTTCCCAAATGTTTCAGTAAGGTCTAGGCGTGTGGGGATAGAACTATTTAGATTTTTTTTAGGATTAAAATTACATCATCGGCAAAAAGTGCTTTTTTTATGTTCTAAATGACCTTCTCGAACTCCATATATGCCATTATGTCCCCTCACCGCTATAGCAAGTGGTTCTATTGCAAGAATAAATAACAATGGTGATAAGGGACTTCCTTGCGGGCAGCTTCTAGAGATGTTAAAGGGTTTAGAAACCACACTATTGGTCAAGACTTCTGCAGTGAGCCCAGTACAAAGCAATCTCACCCATTTGCAAAATATACCCCCAAAGACAAAGCGGTTAAGCACCTCAAACAGATATGGCCATTCGACTTGGTCGAAGGCCTTCTCTGCATCGAGTGATAGTAAAGCTGTGTCCTTCGCCCCTCTTTGGCTGTGTAAAATATTTAGCACTTGTCAGACATTGTGAAATCCCTGTCTACCTTGAATGAAACCATTTTGGTCCTCTCCCACCAACCGAGGGAGCAGGCTTTCTAATCTCCTTGCAAGAACTTTGCAAAGTATCTTTGTATCTGAATTTAAAAGACTAATTGGGCACATATTTTCACATTTTGTGTTTGGCTTTCCTGGTTTTGGGAGTAATGTGGTTAATGCACCCCTCATGGATGCGGGCAGAATACCATTCCTGAAGGACTCATGGAACATATCCAAAAGGGGTGCAAGCAATTTGGATTGAAATTTTTTATATATGTCTATAGGGATGCCATCCGGGCCCGCTGCTTTTCCATCCTGCATGCAACCAATTTCTTCTTCAATTTCCTCTTTTGATATTTCGCCATCTAATGCCAATTTTTCGTCTTCAGAAATTTTTGGAATGTTAAGATTATTTTAAAAAGTCTGCATATCCAGGCTGGAAGAGCACTCAGAGCTATATCATTTCCCATAGAAGACCCTAAAGTCCTCATTAATTTCTTTAGGATCCACCATAGTGCTACCATTTTGGGCTTCGGTGCAGTTAATAGACCTTTCTGTCTACTGTTGTTTGATACACCATGCTAAAAGTTTCCCAGGCTTTTCCCCCTGGTCGTAGTCTTGATTAACTGGCAGCTGCTTTGTTAGCAGCCAATTCATTATACTGTGATCTGAGTTGAAGTAGTTTGGTATATCCATTTGTAGAGCTATATTTGTTTTGGTAGAGATCTGTTTTCAAGTTTTTTTATTTCCCCATCTAATGTCCTCATTTTAAGTTGTGAACTCTTTTTTTGGAACTAGTATAGCAAATTATTTGACCCTTAATAAAAGCCTTAAATGCCTCCCATTTTGTGCTAGCAGATGTTTGGGAAGTATTGCATTCAAAATACAAGTCAATTTGTTTATCTAAAAAGTCTATAAATGTGGGGTCCACAAGCCATCCTGGTTGAAAGCGCCACCTTGGGGGATCTCCTACCAGTTTGGTATCTTTACATCAGTTTTTGTGAGGACATGTCTGTGCCAACTAAAACCTTCCGCACATACAACAACCAAAAACCCTGGTTCACAGCAAAACTCAGGCAGCTCTGTCAGACCAAAGCGGAGGCCTTCAGAAGAGGGACAGAGTCCTGTTTAACCAGGCCAGGAACACACTGACTAAAGAGATCAAAGCTGCAAAGAGGAGCTACGCTGAAAAGCTAATTAACAGCTTTGCAGCCAACTATCCTGCATCAGTGTGGAGAGGCCTGCGGACACTCACTAACTACAGGAGACCATCCCCCAACATTGCTGGTACTCAACAACTGGCAGATGAGCTGAATGGCTTTTATTGTAGGTTTGAAAAGCCCACAGTTACACCTCTCCCCCACTCCACAACCATCTTCAAACAACAACCTTCCCCCTCTGACATGCTGTCACCCCCCCTCTCTGACCCCTCATCTGCACTCAAGATCTGTGAAGAGGATGTGAGCCACCTCTTCCAAAGGCAGAATATCAGGAAGGCTCCTGGCCCTGACGGTGTGTCACCATCCTGCCTGTTAATCTGTGCAGACCAGCTGGCCCCCATCTTCACACAGATCTTTAACAGATCACTGGAGTGGTGTGAAGTTCCCTCCTGCTTCAAACGCTCCACAATTATCCTGGTCCCCAAAAATCCCTCCATCTCTGGACTAAATGACTTCAGGCCTGTCTCCCTGACATCTGTAGTCATGACAGGTCAGTAGATGATGCAGTCAACTTGGGACTGCATTACATCCTGCAACACCTCGACGCTCCAGGGACATATGCAACAGCTCGGCGTTCAACACCATCATCCCAAACATCCTCAGCACCAAACTCACCCAGCTCACTCAACACATTCTCACACCCAACTCGTCACATATTGACGCTTTTGACAGGACCCCTTGGTGTCACATTTTAACGCCCTGGGTATACCTTTGGCGTCATTTTTCGACGCGTTGGGTAGTCTTAACCAAAATCGCATTCAAAGGTGAGTTTAACAACGCTCCACGGCGTGTGCAAGTAAGCAGTTTAAGCGTTTTCTTAGGTACTGATAACTAGAGCATGCTGGATGACGTATTTTTATCGGAGGTTTGTTGATGTTAATAAATATATATAATATGCTACGATTGTGTTCAATTAATCAAAGTTTTTATATTTTTATTTTTATAATTTTGTTCAATTAATCTAAGTTTTTTATATTTTTATTTTTAAAATCCTCTATAGAAATCTATCGGACTACCCAACGCGTCGAAAAATGACGCCAAAGGTATACCTAGGGCGTTAAAATGTGACGCCAAGGGGTCCTGTCAAAAGCGTCAATATGTGACGAGTTGGGTGTGAGAATGTGCTGGCTCACTGTGCCAGCCTCCACCTGTCAGTGGATCAAAAACTTCCTGACTACCAGGAGTCAGCAGGTGAGACTGCGGAACATCACATCCAGCACCCGGACTATCAGCACTAGCGCCCCCCAGGGGTGTGTGCTCTCCCCACTGCTCTTCTCCCTTTACACCAATGACTGCACCTCAGGAGACCCATCTGTCAAACTCCTGAAGTTTGCTGACGACACAGCGGTCATCGGCCTCATCCGGGACGGTGATGAGTCGGCCTACAGATGGGAGGTTGATCAGCTGGCTCTCTGGTGCGGTCAGAACAACTTGGAGCTTAACATGCTCAAAACTGTGGAGATGACCGTGGACTTCAGGAGGAGCCCCCCCCCCCCCCCCCTACTCTGCCCCCTATCACCATACTCAACAGCCCTGTGTCTGCTGTGGAATCCTTCAGGTTTCTGGGTTCCACTATATACCAGGACTTGAAGTGGGAGCCCAACACTGACACCACTCCTGTCCTTTTTGATGGCAGATTCAAACCAGACAGTGATGGAGGTGCAGAGAACAGACTGGATGATGGCTGTGTAAAAGTGGATCAGCAGCTCTTAAGCTGGTGCAGGAAGTACATCCTCAGCTGGGCCTTCTTGATTATGCTGATTTCTGACTCACAGTGTCAGGAACAATTCCTGTGTAATAACCCAGTAACTCTGTCTCTAATCAGCCACCTATTTACTGGTTACTACTTATTGTTTATTCATCATTCTCTATTTCAGAGCTGTTCATACTGTTCATATTGTTATATTGTCATATTGTACATACTGTATACCAAACCTACCTCAAGTCACAACTCCTGCACAAAATTACTTATACTATTTATTCCAGCATCCTTTGCACTATGCTTCATCGCACTGTGGTACATGTATGCATGTATGTGTACCTGTATATCACATCCACCTCCGACATGTACATAATAATGATAATAATAATTTTACTCCTGCATCATTTGCACTCTGATCACTGCACTATTTGTCAATATATTGTTTTTGTTGATAGTGTGTATATTTGTGTTGTCTACACTGTAGCCTGTGTCTGATTTTATTTTATTATTGTGTTACAGTATTTTTGTATGAGTAAGCACATCGTGAGCAATGTACAATCCTGAGTCAAATTCCTCGTATATGTACACATACCTGGCAATAAAGCTGATTCTGATTCTGATTTATATATCAGGGATATAGCTGCATGGTCAGATAGAACTATGCTGCTATACTGACATTCATCCATTTTTGAAAACAAGTAATGCTGAAACTAAAAAGTAGTCGATACGCGAGTGAGTCTTATAAGTGCTGGAATAACAGGAGTATTCTACTGCACCTGGTTTCCCATGCTTCCATATGTTCACCAAATTTAATTATTTGATAAAATGGTGTATTGTCTTCCTTGATCTGGTGAGAGTATTATCTAAGCCAGATGATCTGTCCCTCCCTGGATCCAATGTGCAATTAAAATCGCCAGCTATTATGTATTGCCCAGGAAGATTTGAAATAGTCAGAAATAAATTATTATAGAATTTGGAGTCATCTTCATTTGGACCATCTACATTTATCAGATTTATATTTTCAAATAATAACATACCCTGAACCATGATATATCTGCCAGCAGGGTCTTTAACTATATTTTGGAGCTGTAGCGGGGCAGATTTATGGATTAGTATCACAACTCCCCTTGCATGACTGGTATAGGGAGCAGACAAAACCTGACCCTGCCATCTTCTTTTTATTTTTGAGATATCCCCATTCAACAGATGGGTCCTGCAAGAACTCTATTTTTGATTGCAAGAATTTGATCCTGCTCATCACTTGTTTGATCTTTGCAAATTTATTCAAACTCCTACAGTTCCATGAGGTAAATTTGATCTTAAGACTATTAGACATTTGTTATAGTATATCACCATTTAGGTGAAATGCATTTATGAGTGTTTGATAGATGCAATGATGAGAACACACCCATAAAAATAAAATAAAAAAGGGAAAGAAAAAGAAAAGAAAAAAACAATAGACAAAAAGGAGATCCCACCTCGAATCCCATGTCCTCTTGACAACCCCCTCTCCTCTCACTATATAACAACCGCCTATGTGTGAAAACTGGTCACTTTTCCGTCTTAAGCTCTAAGTGCTTTTACGGTTTGTTACTAACCACTCAAACCAAGTTTGTATGAATGAAAATAAACTGAAATATGCAACATTTACAACCTAAAAACCAAAACACACATTACATACCCATGCAGCCTTGCATGGAACAGACTTGTTCGTTGTCATAGAGGACCTTTCCTTTGGTTCTGGCTGCCTTCAATACTCGTTCCTTGTCTCTGAAATTGAAGAATTTCATAATAACTGTTCTTGGACGTGTCGCGTTGCCGTTGTTTGGTAGGGTGCCGATTCTGTGAGCCTGTTCGATTACCAGCACCTCCCACGGGTCCAGCCCCAGCACCTCCGGCAACCACATATCCAGAAATGTAACTGAATCCCGGCCCTCTGCTTTCTCCGGAAGACCCACCAACCTCACGTTGTTCCATTAGCTTCTGCATTCCAAGTCATCCCCTTTGCTGGTGAGTGTTTTAATGGTGGTTTCCAATGTGGTAACTTTGAACATTAGCCCATTAATGTTGTCTTCAGCATCAGAAATCCGCTGTTCTGCATGTGCAATGCACCCTGTGCATTCATGCACCTGATTTCTTACATCGGTAATTATTGCTTGGACGACATAAATTTTCTTATAAAGTCCACCTTTCAAAGACGTTATGGGTTTCATTATATCTTCATTGTTATTATCTCCTGGTTTAGCTACTTCACCATCCTCTTCGGGGCCATCATCCATGGTAGCCATGGCGTCGCTCATTTCTTCTCCGTCTGAATGTTCGTCCCCCTGTTGTCGTTGTATTTTGAGCTTTTTGACTCCTCTTCATGACATTTAAATTTCCGGTACTCTTATAAATGTGTTGCTTAACTTTAAGAACAGTTCTGAGTAGCTTAGTATTGTAGGATGAATTACAAGTTAGCAGCAGAGCTCAAAAGTTGCGACCTCTCAGCTACTCACCATAATCGAAGTCATTAATTCACTTGTTGGAGTTATATTATTCTCATGGCTTATTGAAAATAATAACACATGTATTTAGGTACAGCTTTGAAACTAAATCTTTTAGAAACAGGGATGAGATTATTTATCAAAAAATACCACAGTCAATCATCTTTGAATACAGACAAACTTTATCACTATTCTAAACATAAATCTAATCTAACACATATATACATGAGACAAGTTGGTGAAAAGAGTGACAGAATGTGAAATAAATTATCAATACAGTGAAAATGAACTTTATGGAGTCTGTTGACAATAGACATAGACTCCATTATGAAGAAGTCTCAGCAAAGTTTGTTCTTCCTTTGCAAGCCGTGGAAGTTCAACCTGTCACTGGAGCTTCTGACTCAGTTCTACTCAGCCATCATTGAGCCTGTCCTGTGTATATCTATAACTGTCTGGTTTGGTACACCCACCATATCAGGCAGAAGGAAACTACAGCAGACAGTCAGGACAGCTGAGTTGATTATTGGTGCCCTCTGTCCATCCTCCAAGACCTGGATGTCTCCAGAGTGTGCAAAAATGCAGGTAGAATCACTCTGGACCCCACACACCCACACATCAAATATTTAATTAAATAACTGTACATACCCATACCTTGCACATATATTTATATTTATATTTATTTATACTCTTACCTTGTTTTATATTCTGTGTCTCACTGTAATATTCTTAAATATAAAAATTCCTTGTCTACTAGAGCACACTTGTCAATAAAGCTTATTCTGATTCTGATTCTAATACAGTCTCTCCAATGGTCCGTTTGAGTACTGAATGTGTCCAGCAGTGTCTGTCATTATACCATCTGTATTGCCAAGCCTTTTGAAGTCAGTCAGTACACTTGTCAATAAAGCTCATTCTGATTCTGATTCTAATACAGTCTCTCAAATGGTCCGTTTGAGTACTGAATGTGTCCAGCAGTGTCTGTCATTATACCACCTGTATTGCTAAGCCATTTGAAGTCAGTCAGTGTCACAGATTATCTTTATAAAAAAATAATTGTGGAATATGCTATTTTCTTATATGTTATTTTCTATAAAGAACTGTGCATAACTGTGCTTAGACTGTAGTTTTTCACTGTAGTATTTTCCTCTCTGTGTCACAGACAGCACGGGAGGGGTTGGTATTTGGGGGATGCTTCCATGAGACACAACTTGTTAACCAGAAGGAGACACCCTTATGACCATGACCATTTTGAAAGTGGTCATTGGCTGAATACACATACACACAGAGCCACAGCAAACATGCTCCTTTGGGGCCCTTCCGGGCAGCCCATTTTGGGCCCAGATACCAGCGTGAAATGCGGGGCACGTGTGGGCCCCACACTTTGGGACCCAGGTGGGGCCCCAGTGCGACAGCCCAATGTGTGGGCTGACTGTGGGCAGGCACACAGTAAGTAGAGTGGGCCCCCATTGGGGCCAGTTGTGGGCCCACAGCAAACCCTTATAGGGGCCCATGTGGGGCCATTGTGGGCAGCCTATTGTGGGCCCAAATACCGGCATGAAATTTGGGGCACGTGTGGGCCCCACACTATGGGGTCCAGGTGGGGCCCTAGTGGGACAGCTCAAAGTGTGCTCAATTTGTAATCTTACGTAAGAATTAGAGCGGGCCCTCATGTGGGCTGGATGTGGGTACACTGTACAGTGCAGGTGCAAAGTTTGAGCACACAGAGTGTAGGTACACCCATATTACTATATGCAGAACAATTGCACTTGTTAGCAGCAATAAATCGAGGGTCATGGTTTTTTTTTAAAATAATTTATTTACAGACAATAATAATTATAATTAATAATAATATGGTTTAAAACAGCAATAACCACAAAAACAGAAACACAGAAGTAAATTAAAAACCAATCCCCTCAGGGGCACCAGTAGGTATTTCTGCAGTTCTGGCCCTTCCTTGCCTTCCCCCATCTCTGTCCCTGGCATTACGGAGCCATGTTTTTATAGAGGCTTCCACCTCACATGCAGTGGCTTGACTGATTTTTGTCACAGCATCTAAATGAGAAAGGATCAATTTAAATACAAATGTTAAAAACAAAATAAGGGTTGTTCAAGTACTGTTAAGCCATTTCAACCTAAGAAAGTTTTCAACCTGCACTTTAATTGAGGAAACGTCTTCTGATTGTTCCATGTGCTATTTATAAATGCTCAACTGAGAGAATGACTGAATAGGTCAATGAGAGAGCTGCGGTTTATTATGACATTCAGTTGTAAGTCATTTATAAGTGGTTAGTTAATGATGAACTAATCGTTTACAAAACATTCATAAATGATTAGCAAATGATATACTAACATTTTATGTATGTTTTGTAAATTCTGTTACAAGTCATTTACAATTGATTAGTAAATGATTAACTAATCATTTATGAAACATGATTATGCGTTTCATAAATGTTTAATAAATTGTTATCATAGCAATTAGAGGGTGCAGAAAGTGTTAATTAAATGCAGAAATGCCTTGTATACACTTACAGATAATTTGTAACAGGTAAGTAACAGTGTTCAACACAATGATGTCTAAATGCATGAATAAATCATTTACAAAACTTTCTGCATCCCCTAACCTAAAGTGTAAACTATTCATCACTTGTTACACATCATTCGTAGATTATGTAATTAGATTAGGGGATGCAGAAAGTGTTGTAAATGATTTATTCATGCGTTTACACATTATCTATAACAGGTGTTGAACACTGTAGTTGTGTACTGCAGTGTAAGTGCTGACTGGTGAGGGTATAGACAGCTGTCTTCTCTGAAACACATGGAGTCTTTAACCATTGTGCACCTGATGTGAGCAAAACATACAAAAAAATGTAACATAATTTATTAAACAATTATGAAACGCATAGTCATGTTTCGTAATAATTAGTTAATCATTTACTAATCACTTGTAAATGACTTTTAAAGAAAATTACAAAACATACATAAAATGTTAGCATAACTTGCTAATCATTTATGAATGTTTTTTAAATTATTAGTTCATCATTAACTAACCACTTATAAATGACTTACAACTGAACGTTATTATAAAGTGTTACCGTTTATTGGTATAGAAAATTAGACTAATGAATCAGCATTGAGATTACACAGTGAATGAGTAAATTAATTTGTTAATATTTTAATATTTGTTTAAACAGCATACAGTACATTTTGTAGTTGTAACAAAGGCCCTGGAACTGAAAAATCTCCAGGATTATGCTAAATGTGCATTGGACCTTTGCTGACAAACAAACGAGGATTACTGGGTACAGGAAACATGGAGATAGATCAAACATTGTTCATTTACTGTACATTTACACCTGACTACTGATTTTTCCTTCCCATTTTTTTATTTTTTTATTTCTGTTATAAGGGCTTATCACATATAATATTATATACTGTTTACTGTACCTATAACTGCTTTACAGACCAACATCTCCCCAAAGGCCATCTTCTGGCCAGAGCCCTTCCAGCACAGTTGCTGGGCAAGTGGGGTGGTCAGCATGCAGACCAGGATACGCCTGGTGCTGGAGGTTGGGCTTGTACCCCCAACTGTTGCCAGATACTTTGCCTAAATTAAAGCAGTAACACATCAGTGTATTCACAGGACAGCTATAATGAAACTGTAGTGAAAAAGTACAAAACTTTATTTATTTAAATGCATTTATTCATTTAGCAGGCTCTTTTATCAAAAGCAACTTTTAAAGAACCAAATATTTAATAAAACCAAGTGTACCATTGCACTGTAGTACGCCTCATCCTTCAGTTGGAGTTCTAGATTTTGAAGGTCTATCTTGTTTATCAAAGGCAAATGAACACCCTCTGGCAGGTCTGCATCCACAGAGCTCTGATTTGTGAGCTTTAAAAGCAATTGCTTAATAACAGCAACCTCCCCTTTCAGGTGTTCTAATTGAGTTATTATTTGACGTTCTGTTGCTGGAAGGATATAGACAGACAGACAAGGAAACAGTGAGACAGAGAAAATATGAAATCTTGAAAAAAGTAACAATAACTCATTGTAATCATTAATGTACTGTTAATTTACAATTATTCTGCAACTAATACAACAATATCCTCTTTTCATGAGACGTAAAAACCTTAAATCAGTGCTTACGTGTAATTGTCTGCCTTCTTGACAGAACTGGTACTGGTGGCCCAGGTGGTGCAGGGGGAATAGGCGGGGCTGGTGAAATTTGTGTCGACAGCGGGGATGGTGGGGATGGTGGAGATGGTGGTACTGGTACAGAGCCCTTTCTTCTTTTACTTACTTCTTCTTCCTCAGAAGAGTGGCCCTGATCAGGGTACCGTGAGTTTGGTCTGGTGTAGATAAAAGTCACATAGTGAACCTTTAATCCTAGATTTTTGTAATATGAAATTTCACACTCTACATTCCCACTTCTTTCTCCTGTGTAAGTTTTATAATCAATGCGAAAACCAAGAAACTTACTTCCTTTTGCGATTATATTTTCCCAGCATGGTGTCAATTTCTGAACTGAGACAGGAGGATGTCTCAGCCTTTTTGGCCTTCTGTCTGGCTTTCTCATAATCTGCTACAGAACAATTAACCAGTACTCTGTGAGCTATTATAAGATGAACATTTGTCTACAAATTAAAAAATCTTAAGGCACAATGTGAAACTAAATATTTATAGATTTAAACTAAGTTTTTTTCAGAAAATAGTCACAAAATTCACACAACAAATCTATTATTGATGAATTAACAGCTGTCTGTGGATTCATTGACTTCTAAAGATACACAAATGCTTTAAATAAAGAACAGAATTAAATCTAGAATATTTTCTGCCAAATTTTCCCGTGCACAATTGTAAATGTGATATTTTATATAACAGTTAAATTAACAATAAATTAACATTGTGAGTTACATTAATATTGTCAATATTGTTTGTTTTCCCTTTATTTCGCCAACGAGAATTTCAAAATGAAGCCATAGCTCTCAATGCAACCGACTGCGATGATTTTTTTTAATGGAATCCGCGTTTTGAACGAATCAATTTAATGATTCAATGAACAATCACTTGCTTCTTTCCCAACTGAATCAGCTTTTTGAACAAATCGGTTGAATGAATGACTCTCTCAACTCACTTATTAAGACAGTGACTTGCTGACACCTACTGGCAGTTTTAGTTTCACATTTAAAGTACCGTTTAATAAGAACTTTAAAATTAGAAATCAGTTCATATTTAGCAATCTCATAGCTTTATTTATGCAATTGTAAATGCAGTGTAAATATATTAATGCCAGTTCTGATGCCACTTCTGTGTCACCTCTGCACTGCAAAGATGAATTTTCATTTAATGATTTAATTTGACTGGTAACAGTGGTATTGTGTAATTATTCTAATAGAATTTAATTTGAATGTTAGAATTTGACATAAAAGGTGATGCATACGTCTACAAATGTCCATATATAGGTGAAAATGCCTCTGGAAATCAATTCAAGGTGGCAAATATTATCCCTTAATAGAAAATGTTAATTTCTGTCACTGCTGTGAACTGACTACTGCATAGAATATGAAAAATATGCGTTTCCATTAGTGAATAGTGAATAGTGAATGAACCTCAAATGTATAGCAACATTTTCTAAATGACTTACTTGTTTTGTACAGTGAGCGGACTTTGTATGTTTCCCAGTCTGCTCCTGGTTTTTCATGTTGCAGCTGAGCTCTTTTTACATAATTGGGAAATTTATAAGGTGGCCAATAGCAAGCATCCTCACCAGCCATCCACCTACTGCTTACTACTTCCACCTCTCCCCGTTCCAAGAAATCCACGACATGGAAAAATGGTGAGTTCATCTTATGCATTAAAGAAAAGATTAGAAAGAATTAATTAGAATTTCAATATAAATGTAGCAGTGGGGTTGCTGCCCATTTCAAACCAAATGGAAGCAAAACATATTTGGAATATGTTAATATCAGAAAGCTTGTACAGTTTAACCTCTGCAGCAAGCTCACAAGCTGTGTAGATGCCAATATCTGTAGAGATAATTGGCTCTGTGTACAGTGGTGCTAGATCCAGAAACCTTCTCAGCAGAATGAAAGTTTCTTCTGTGGTGGTGTCATGCAAAATGTTCTCAACCAAGCCAAGTTGTCCACCAATCATCACGCAGTTGTCTCCTGTCCTACATTTTATTGTAGCAGTCTTGATGCACCGTCTTGCACTGTTGGACCATTTGAGTGATTTCCACAGAGTTTGGGTTTATCTGGTTGGTACGTGGACTTGTTCTGTGTGGACTGTCTCTCAACAACGCGTGTCATTTGCTGGAGAATGTGTTGTGGTTTTTTACCTTTCTTTTAAGCTGGCCCAGGAAGTTTTTGAAGCAAAATGCAGACACACAGTCTAAGGGACCAAACCTCCTCACATCATCTGCCAGATGACATAGAGAATGGACATTGTAGACCATCTCCTCAACCCCATACAAGGTCCCGAACTGTTCAAGGAAGTACCTAATCAGGTTATCTGCATAATTGCAGTAATGGGCACACAGGGTTGGAGAAAGCATCAAATAGATGCTGATGGACAGTGAAAGGAAGTTGTTGTAAAGTGGAGTTGGGAGAACATCTTTCAGTACTACTGGACCAGTGTACAGGAGAAACTGCCTAAACTCTGTAGCTTTCCAACGATCCAATTCCAAGAGTGACCTTGGCTTTCGCGCAAACTCAGAAGGTATGTGCTTTGACATCCCTACAAGTTTTTCTGAGATAGCTTTTATCTTATTGGAGCTCTGTCTGTATTTTAGGTTGCCTTTGGTCCAAAAGTTAAGCATCTTCCTGGTCACACCTAGACAAACAACATGCATATAGTCCAGCACGAATTGTGTGACCATTCCCAAACGTAATGTGGTGAGTATGGATTGACCTCTGTGATGATTTTCATCACGAAGTTCAGCAAATGAATCATCTGTCCTGCGGGTGGCATGTGCTTCGGGAAACATCATTTTTCGTCCCACATAGGATCCCTCCTGCGTGCAGCGATCACAACCACTATAGCCTCCATGTCCCTTTGTTTGCTTTAAGAATGATCGTGCTGGTGCATCGTAAATAAAGCAGTCCAGGGACAGATGAAACATCCTCTCATCGACAGTGAAACCTTGTTCTAGCGTGGAAACCTCCTCAGCAAAGTCTTGAAGATATTGGTTTGGATTGTGTGGTTTGCTGTTTCCACAAAAGACACCTATAACAAATGGATCCTTTTCAAAGGGAAATTTTCCTAAAATTGGCCAAAGTTGCTTCTGAGAGCTTTTAAATAATGGCAGTCCATCTACATTCACCAGCAATTTGATTGTGTCAGCTTGTGACAGCAATCCATCTCTCTTTTGGAGCAAATGTTCCAATATTCCAAAATGGACATATTCCCCACCATCAGCTGTTTTTACCTTATGTGATGTTTTAATTAGAGTTCTTATACATTTTGGGAGAGAGGGGATGTTTATTTAAAATTTTAAGTAGGCTGTCAGCTGCATTTTGTGTCACGCCAGACTCTACAACTCATTGACGCAGTTCATCTGGCAAGTCATCAAAGTTGCCAGTGTCAGGTGCGTCACTGAAAAAATCTTCTTTCTCACCGAAGTTGCTATTACAGTCAGTGAATCGGTCATCATCATCAATGATACTGTCATTGTCAAGGTTCCATTTGGTAACAGAACTCACACCTCCCAATTGTGCCATGTTTCAATAAGAATTGAAGCACAATCATTTACATAAAACGTTTATGTAAACAACATTTTATGTAAATGTATATATCCTCATGGGACCCAGGAATAGAATTGTGTCCTGTGTAGTGGACATAATATTTTAGTGAATTTCTTTGACAACATTCTGGATGTCCTTTAAAGGGATAGTTCACTTTAAAATGAAAATTCTGTCATCATATACTCGCCCTCAAGTTGTTTCAAACCTATATGAATTTCTTTCTTCTGCTAAAGAACACTAAAGAAGATATTTTGAAGAATTCCAGTAACCAAACAGTTAACTGGTCCCATTGAGAAAAAATATATACTATGGAAGTCAATTGGACCAATTAATTGTTTGGTTACTGACATTCTTCAAATTATTTTTTTTTGTGTTCTTTAGCAGAAGAAAGAAATTCATACAGGTTTGAAACAACTTGAGGGTGAGTATATGATGACAAAATTTTCAGTGAACATCCTAATAATTAAGTTATTAATTATCATGCGCTTCATGCAGTCAAACCAGTGAGAGAACCGTGCTTTCCTTCAGAGTGAAAATATTGTTAATAATAATTGTAAAATTAATCATTTTTACTTACACCTTGACAGGCGTAATTCTAAAACCAAAGAGGTTTTCTCAATTTGACTAGTTAGCCTATTCTCCATTCGCGCGAATGTCCAAATGACGTCACACAGGTATAATGACATTAACGGTTATTGACGGGGCTGAGGTGTAGACGGTAGCAAAACCCGTATACATGAACATTAGAGTTGGTAAAAGGTAGTCCGTCAATTGATAATTCATTGGGTTTTATATGTGAAAGGCGGGGCTAATATTATTATTATTATTATTATTAATGTTTTTGAAACTGCATAGCCTGAGAAATTTTTTTTCCCCTCAGACCACCTGTCCTTTTTTAATAATTCAAGATTTGATATACGTTTTCTGTATACTTTTAATTGTCATTGATATTTGTATTTGTTATAAGTTTTAAATGTTATTTGAATAAAATAGTTAAAAAAATACTTTACCTCAGGAAACCTCTCATTCAGGATGTCCACAGATGGAGTCGTTGTGCTGTGCATGTGATTGCCGTTGATCAGAGCTTTTATACCGGCTCCCAGGTTCTTTCGCGGGGCTTGCACGCGAGGTGTAAAGTTGCAAAGTATATTTTTATAATTTTTTTATTCATTTAATTTAATATAATATTATAATATAAAGTTATTATGAGATATGTTTGGTAATTGTACCTGAATGAATTTAAAATGTATTTGCTATATTTCAGATCAATATTTGTTTTCCTTAAAATTTTAATTAACACTAACTTTATTCTCATCTGAATTATAAATAATTTATTTCTCTATAAAATAATACTACCATTAAAAACACATTTTATTTTATTTTTTAATCAATGTAGAATGTGTAAATTAAAAACAAACAGATTAGTGCTCTGTATGAGGGCAAGAAATGAAAACCAATGAAATATGATAAATGTCCAAAAAATGGCACCCGCAGACTGTTTATAAATGGTTGGATAAATATGTTTTGCTTTTAAACAGTGTGTGTGTGTGTGTGTGTGTGTGTGTGTGTGTGAGAGAGAGAGAGAGAGAGAGAGAGAGAGAGATTTTGGTTGGGTGACAGTTGTAAGTTACAGTTTGACAAGTTTACAGTTTGACAAAAGCACAATGTTGTGTTTTATTGCGAGTGTACACAAATATAAGTAAACACTTTAAAGTTTGAATGATGTCCTGTATGAACAAAATGACGGAGTAGGCTATGTTTTTATGTTTCCGCTGTTCGATCGCGTCCACGACTCTCTCTCTCTCTCACACACACACACACACACACATTGCAATCTTGACATCGCAGCCTGTTCATTATAGCCACAAAGCTATATACTGTATTACTTATAATTTTTCTTTTTCAGTTTCAGAAATATAATATAATATATCAAAAAATATATGATTCATCAGTGATGTATTTATTAGTAGCCTATCAACAATATATAATTTTATTATAATAAATATACATCACTGATGAATACCAAAACAAATCAGTAAACCATTTGCATTGTTTTATTGTGACAAATAAGTTAATTTTATTTAATAAATACGGTAACACTTTCTATGCAGTCAATGCTTATAATGAATTATAGCTCCATTTATACTTATTTATGAGCAATATTACTATTCTATAAATATATTTATAAAGACTCAATAAGACCTACTGCATTACAATATATAGTTACATTTATATTATTTTTTATAATTCCTTATAAGTCACACATTTGTTATTTCAATGCACATGCTCATAATCCATTATGTGCTGTTTTAGTTAATTATGGACTGTTGAATGAAATAACATGACATTTCACAGGATCGTTAAATAGTTTGATTAAGCTTCTAATCTTAAACCTTCTAATCTTAAAACAATGACTGTTAAACAACTTACTGTTATGGTGGATTGCCCACAGTAAACCCTCATGGGGGCCCCATAGTGAAAAACTAACTGGGGGCCCGTGTGGGTTTTCTGTGGGCAAACCCACAGTGGGTTGCCCACAGTAAACCCTCATGGGGCCCCAAAGGGTTTGCCCTTGCCCACACTTACCCACAGTGGTCCCGCACTGGCATGTTTGCTGGGCACAAGCCACACAAATAAGACACACATTCATAAGACACACACACTCACAGCTACAAGCCACACATGACACACATGCATAGAAATAAAAACCTTGAAACTCAGCTCTTCTCTTACTCTTGCACTCTGTCTGTGAATCTCAATAAAAATGTTTTTGTGCACCCCTGGCTCGGATGTGTCTTCTTAATTCTTCCTAATGATTCTTGAATACAACATCATTCTTTATTCGCATCCATTAGCAATATTTGAAATATATATGAAAGTATTTCTATTATAGTTAAATAAAATTTCTATAGCCTAATTCTGTCTGGATAACGATTACTTATGATTCAAGTGCTTAACTACATATTTTTTATTCTAATTCCAGTGTATTAAATGAAAAGTAGAGTTTATAATCAATCTGTTCAGTTCATAACCTGTCCAGCTGGAGTCGCCAATTCACACACAGCAGTAAAAGAGTGCATACACATGAGGTAGAGCTTTTGTGGCGGTGCACACATTTTCACATCAAGTAAACTTTATATAAATCCTACTGTGAGTGTGAGAAGCGACTTTTTTATGCATGAGGCCCCAGGTCTCCTTTGGTGTGGTTGGTCTTCCCCACTCGTGGATCTTCATCGCCATCTTCTGTCTGGTTTGACTCATATGAGCCATCACCCAGCAGGTTAGATGTGGCAGGGAGAGGTTACTAGCACTACATATGAGTACTTCTTTATCATGTTGGTCATTTCGAGTCACCTTTTTGAAATGTGGTCATGTTGGTAATTTTGAGTCACCTTTTTGCAATGTGATTAGTGAATCTAAGGGTGTTCCCACCCTGGTATGTTGTATTGTGCACAAAGCACATAATTTTGCCATGTACCACAAGTCTTGGTGTGCTTGGCTAACTAAAGCATTTGTGGCTAAATAAGTTAACATTAAGTGATGGTGAATGAAATCCTGTTTTCCAATTTGTGAGTTTTTGAAGCTCCCCTCGCCAGTATCCCACACTTTTCCTACTCTCTTTTTCTCATTGCAATGGAAATGTGTGGCACTGAACTTTGTAATGGAAATAATGGTATCTGAGCATCTGATAAAACCACACTTGCAGCCATGTATGTATCAGAGTATTAAAAGAAAGGTAGACAGAAAGACTCCATGGTTGGGGATAGGGAACAGTTTGATTCAAATTGAGGATCAGTTGTTGCAGGTAGAAATCTGTCTATACAATGGAAAAAATGGAATGTCTCATCATGCAGGAGCTAACTGTTTGAATTTAGAATGTAGTTGTTCATCTACTATTGTGACACTCCTGATAATTAGAGGAGTCATATGAGGTTTAAATGAGTCACATGATGTTTCACTTACTATACAGTATATATCCAAAATGGCTGCATCTAGAGTGTCTGTAACAAACTCCCTGAAGGAAGTGCTAGGGAAGAACTCTTCTTAAAAGGTGCAGGGAGTTAAGCCCTGTAAAAGTGCTATGCACTTTGCAGTGGAGTCCCTTGTTGAAATAGAAAAGAAACCAAATGTGTTGGATATTCAAATTAGTCACCAAACAATTTTTCAAAAACACTGCAAGTTTTGAATGCACAGATGCTGCCTAAGGGAGTATACTTTCTGGACTGTTGAAAGGGAAAAACTCAAGCATTTGAAACACATGGCTGCAGTGGTCTGAATTGAGTGACTGACTAGATGGGACAAACAAGTATTTAATGGTTTCTTTATTTTCTTATGGTTGGTTTCAGTAGCTTCATTTAGTTTTTTCAAGTAAGTCATGAACTGTTTGTTTGTATGACAAAGTTAACTGGCCATGAAATACTTGTATGCATGGTGGACTGATTGGCTCACTCATTTATTAAATGTTTGTCTGTTTATTGACTCTTGAACTGATTTTTGAAATGCTTGTTGAATCATGAACTTACCAAATCATGTCTAAATTGTGAACTGACTTATGAACTGCTTGTTGATTTGCAAAGCAAACTATGAACTGCTGAGTGAATAGCAGTGAACCAAGTCCAAACTGTTGATTTAATTTGCAAGTGAACCAAGTTTTAGGAGTCAAATCATGAACTGGGTATTTTAGGGAATCAAAATCACATTTTTGAGTGACTTATTCTTCTCCCTCTAAAAAATGCGATTGAGAAACTCTGTTTTTGTTATTGATTATTCTTCATTTTCTTAACAAGAATTACAGTGCAATTTAATATTTCACCTTTGCCTTTGCAGAGTTCACTTTACACTAGATTTGTGACTCCTGTGCAGGGTTGACTGACTGAAAGACTAAAAATATTTTAGCAGATTAAATAACCTGCTTGGCACCCCAGTAATCTACGTCAATCTACATAAATAATGGCACCCCAAATGGGACTTCAAGTTTGGGTGAAATAAGTATTGCAGAAGAAATTATCAACAAATTGCAACTGTTTTCTTCAAATTGCCTTTAGCGATGGAGGCCTCTGAGATTTTTTCTAACATGGAGGACTTTCTTCCTAACATCCAATATGACATTATTTTATCAACACTGGATACTTGAGTTATTCAAGAGCCTACTACACTGCATGATCTTACTACCTGTTATCTGTCTGATCAAGAATTTAATTCAGAACTAAATGAAGCAAGGCTTGAGTCAATGACTTCCCTACCGATATCAAGCTCTCTCCAAGAACCCCTTTCAACTCCATTAAATGTAACTATGCATTCTTTAATTGATATGGTCTTGTGTCATGATTCAGCACTTTATCCCCCCTTACTTCCCAGCTTTGTTCATCTTCCACAATATAGGGAAATCTGTGATTTTGATACAAATATTATATCCAACCAAGAAAAACCTCGCCACCTTCTAGCCCAAAACTTCATAAGTCTTAAGTATGAGCAACACCAACTCAAAGCTGAGCTCATGAATACCTTGACAACCATAAATCAAGATCTGAGATTGTTGTAATATGATGGGCAGAAGGACGTGCAAAACTCCCTAAACCAGCAATTGGAGTATCATCGAACGAGTTCTGCAAATTTAAATTGGCATTTGGAGCATTTCCAGAGCCAGTATCTTAGAGATATTGAAACAATTATAACACCTCTTACTACCACTATTGACAATCTTTGGACAGAATTTAATTTGTCACAAGCAAATTAATGCAATGTTGCAAGATTTGGCCTTGTTTAAGCAGGATAGCATGAACTATGCACAAATGACAACTACTGCACAACAGCCTGCGATACAGGTTATATCAGCTACATGTATACATACCTCACAAGTAACGCTTTCTTTACAAACTGCTCCTGTAAATGCTCCACTCCAGGTGTGCCATGTCTGTTACAATCCATCATGCATTCAGACCTTCCAAGTGGGGGTTCAGGTGGTCTCTCAGAATCTCTTTTACCAGGAGATATCAGCTGACAATATGCTGGGAAGAGACCTATTAAGTTAGAATTCCCTTCTTGCAGACAAGGATGACCCTGATCCCTCAATCTTCATTGAAAAATTCCTTCATTGAAAGATTATCTGACCTTCCCTCAACTGAAGAACAAATAACCACCCTTCATAATGTGCTACATGTTTTGGTAGGATGTTGCCCATGATTGGTAGGATGTAGCCCGCTTTCACATTCATACATGGGCAGAGTTTGAGACCAACTTTCTCTTAGATTTCTTGTCTCAAGATTATGCTGATGAACTGGCAGAGAGAGTTCATGATCAAATCCAAGGGGGAAATGAGAGTATTAGAGACTTTGCATATAAGTATCATTCACTTTGTATGCATTGGAAACCTGAAATCAATGAAGAGGTGATCAAACTCATCTTCACTCAAAGTCAACTTTGATGTTTAAAGTGTAAAGGATCATTCACCCTCTTCAGGTCAACACTATAATACGCAAAATAGTAAGGAATCTTCAAAAGGCACTTGGTCCTCAGTACCGTCCTACTGTAAGTTCCATAATGCAGCATAAGTGTTCTAAAACAAAGGAGAGTAATGCTGACACTCAAAAAAAATTATGGAACTCCTTTACTTGCAACAGGCATTTCAAGTCCTCACCAGCTAGTGGTTCCCTTGTCTCTGCACCAATGGAAGGGAACTGCTATTTTGGATACAGGATCCTCTTTCACCATTCTTTCTGAAAAATTCTGGAAAGGTCTGACATTTCCTCAGGAAGGATTGAAGTTTGGAAAGAAGGGCCATTGTACTTGGCAGACGGTGAACCAATTGGGTGGACCGAGATTGAGTTCCAATTACACAATCTTCACAGGGTGTTGCCTGCTGTGGTCTTATCTGAAAAAAAAACAGTGTTATTTTCAGTGTTATTAGAACTCGATTTCCTGTTTCTCAGTGTATTACAGATTGTTGTAGCCAGTAACACTTACTGGTTTAAACTTTATGAGAAAGACAGATTTACCTTTAACCCTTTCCAGCCGGAGTGTTCAAATTTGGGAACAATTATTCACATGGCTCTCAGTATCTTCGCCATCCAATCACTGATTTTATTTCTGAAAACTGCCAGATACTCATGACAATATAAGCTAAAAGCATATATGATATTTAAGGGGTTACTGGGTGTGAATAATAAATGTATCATCATCATCATCCTGCATTTGCCTGGGTGGAGACAGAGGGGATATCCCGGGAGATTACCTCCAGTGTTGGATTTACTGCTTGAAATTGAAAACAGTCTTTCAAGGTAAGACAAGTTATTTAACATGTGTTGTCAGTATTGTCTATTTAAAGTCAAAAAGTTTTAGTAACTGTTGTGTGTTATAATCTTAATCAGTATATATGTGTGTGACAAATTTTAAACAATGAATGCCTGCTAACAAATGATGAACGATGTGTGTAACTAACTAGAACATATATGTTGAAACCAAAAACACTAAAATGATAAGTGAATGTGAAAGTGTGATAAATTGCAGCTGCATTTCTGACACAGGAGGCAGGGGAACTTAGAAACAGTTTCTACATTGGAAATTCTTTAGGCAGGGGAACCTAGAAACAGTTTCTACATTGGAAATTCTTTAGACAGGGAACTGATAAGAACAAACCAATAGAAGGCAAAACCAGTAATCCCACAGCAGCAAAAACGAACCAACGGGATGATTAAAACTTATCTCTTAAAATATTGGAGATGCCCCAAAAATAAGCATGCGGCAAAAATAAGCCAATCAAAAGAGTAAAAAAACGAGAACAAAGGGATACACCCTGGGTCAGAAATGTAGAAAAGAAGGGAACACAGGAGAAATGGGGTCTTTTTGAGCAGAGCTTACGGGTGAAGCAGACTAGATCCCCAGCTGGATGAATGCTTTTTGTACTTAAATACAATTTTTACTTTAAACCTTGACTTCGTCTCCTCAAAAAAGAACACGACATTACTAAGCATTTGTTTCTAGGAGTAACACTAGTTATTTCTGGAAATAATGACATGACCGTCGGCATTCATCAGACAGGCAGTTAGACACTATTTTTTAGCACATTTCTGTGAAAATTGCTAAATAAACATTAACTAGAAATACTATGTACATTCTTAACTAAATCCCAATAACTTTTTTTTGTAAATTGTATTGCTTGTGAAAAATCCGCCTTAAGTAATGTGAGGTAGAGAGCAGATGCTGTTCAGACATTTATATTTATTTATTTTTTAAGCTGTTCAGACCTGCCTGGAAACTGGCCTGCTAGTTAGAAAAGTTATCTAGCTTGTTGATTTTCCCATGTAATAAAAAATGGTTGATTATCTTTCCCCGCGACCCTGTACACAGGATAAGCGGTTGATGATGGATGGATGGATGGATGGATGATTATCTTTCTATAATTTAGCAGTTAGCCTTACCCATTCATCACACAAACTTGATTTTAAATTGATAGCTTCCTGTTCAAAAGGAAAGTGTGAGAGGATTGTCTGCAGTTGATTGTCAGCCTTTGGTGACTATTCAGTGGATTGATTTGTGAAGAAAACACTGTTGGCTACCAATCTCTTAAACTCTATGTAAAACTGCACTGTCATAAATGCATGTACACAAGTCAACATGATCTTAAGTTCTTGTTATAATTATAACTAGTAATAATGATTTACGATTTTAATGATTTTGTTCCACATATTTTCGGATTTTCTATACATGTGCCATCACATAGATTCTGAAAAATCCTTTATGCACTCTAGACAAACTTTTCTTTTTTTAAGTTTTCTACTAAGGGGAAAGTTGAGAGGAATTGAGTGTTCTTTGTTAACATTTTTTTTAAATTTTGTCATTTGATTTGCTCATGGTCTCTTAAATTGTCAGTGTGCATCAGAATATCATTCTAATAGTGTGACTTTAACCATGCATTATGCACCATGATCAAATGGTGAGTTGATTCCTCAAACTCTGGTATTCTCCCTCACTATAACACGTCTACAGAGGAAGAATATTTGAATTAATAAACAGAGGCAGCATTATTTTGCATTATAATAGATTTGCAAGTACACATGGCATGTTTTGAGTGGCATATGCACTCTCTGAAGGAGAGCAGGGAGATTTGAGAGTGTGCGTCCAGTTTTGAGTGAAAGCAATAAAGAAATTTGGAAATGAAAGGATTTGCATTGGTGCAACCGGTACATGGAACGACATGTATGTGATCTCATGCCATAAAAGGGAAGAATGCAAAAGTTAATGATTGTAACGAGTCCTCTCTTCCGAGTCAGACTTCACCCAATACTCGAGTCACAACTCACAACCGAATCCTGGACTCGAGTACTACAACACTGGTCAGAAGAAGTTCTTGCCTTTTCTAGTAGAACATTAAACAGGGCAGAACAGAATTAGTCAACTACAGAACAAGAGTGCCTTGCCATAGTTTGGGCCCTGGAAAACTGGAGGTACTATTTGGAATGGCGTTATTTTACAGTGGTAACTCACCATGCCTCTCTAGGGTGGGTATTCAAGACCAATAAACCCAGCACACGACTCATGAAATGGGCACTACCCCTGCAAGAATTCACATTTCTGTTGGATTCAGAAAAGGAAAATACAATACCGTTACAAATGCCCAGTCCCATGCACCATCTGACCAATATCTCTTTTCAACCTGTGCAACAGTGAAGTCCACCAAAATGGAAACACCTGGAAATGTTTTTCCTCTTACTGATGATGAGGTATGGAGAGCCCAAAAAGAGGACATAGAAATGTAGGTGGTGTAACAATATATTCTTAAAGATGAAGAAAAGATTATAAACTCTTTCACTAAAATGACCGTCATTGAGGACAAAGTCTATCGGATATTCCAGCTTCCCCACTGTACCCTCTATCAGGTGTGGATACCAGGTTTTTTTCGTGTCAGGCTGTTGTGTTTCTTCCATGACGATCCATTTTCAGGTAATCTAGGGAGATACAAGACCTACAGGAGATGGCAAGCTCTCGCCTACTGGCCAAATATGAGCCTAGATGTCAAGTGCTGTCCAATAATTGTCCAATTTGTAAATACTACAAACCAGAGGTTAAGAAGCCAGCAGGCAAGTTACAACAAACCAGAGCATCTGACATTAGATAAAATTTCCAAGTGCTGGCTAATAGATTTCTAAGATTATTATTCATGTTGGAACTAGTGATGTCTGGCTTCATCAGTCGGAGGTCACTAAAGATAACTTTAGGTGTGTGAATATTAAAAAAGTATGTCAGACACTGTAATATGATATGGCCCTCTTACTGCATGTCGTGGTGACAAGAATTCTAGAAGATTAGTGTTACTGAATGGCTGGATTTCTGAGTGGTGTCCGGAGAATAGTGTAGAATTTATAGAAAATTAGACAAGTTTTTCGGGTAGATCTGGCCTGCTTAAGAGAGAGAGTCTCCATCATTCCAGTGAAGGTGCCTTAATAGTGATAGTGTTTTGACTAACTGGGGCCCAGGTCAGGAAGCAGACAGACTGGCTAAACCAACAGCTAGCTGCCATGAGACATAACACAGGTCAATCTACAACACATAGAGACTGTGTCTGTTCCCCGAACTATCAAACATAAAAACATCATTAAGTCATTTAGAAAATTAATTGATAGCAAAATACAAAATAACAAAAATTTTGAAGCTGAACATCTTGTGAATGTAGGGTTACTAAACTTTAGATTGCTTTTATCCACAGAATTAACTGTTAATTTAATTATTACAGATCATAGTTTGGATTCACTTTGTTTTACTGAAACCAGGCAAAAGTCTGATTAATAAATTAGTATAAATGAGTCTACACACCCAGGTTATTGTTATAAACATGAGCCTCACCTGAATCGTATTGGTACGATTTACATTGATGCTCTTGGAGTTATTCAGAGGTCAGGATACATGTTAAACTCTTTTGAAGTGAAATTAATGAGAGATATTTGTAGACAGTGTTAGAATGAGTCTGTGTACCAAGTTTTAGGAAAACCCTCCACAAGGTGGCGCTATAACAAGGACATTTACATTTTCACCAATAACTCCGCAACCAAGTTGAATAATTTCAAAATTCCTTTTTCCTCAATTCCTTGCACCAAGACCTATAAAATGTATATCTTTGTTTTATGGCATTTTATAAAATGTTTTCACTATTCTAATTTTCTAAAAAAGCAACTTTTTCAAAGTCATCCTTGGCCTTATATCTGATTCTCACAAAAATGTATGTGTATCTACTAAGAACCCTCCTGACAAAAACTTATCAAAGGAATTTTGACTCAAAGCGTTGCGAGGATATAAGCCAACAAATTGGTCAGGTGTCATCCATTTTGTGCGTATTGACCAATATCATCCAAATGAAAGGGCCAAATTTTAAGAAACTTGTACACATGTACAACATTTTGAGTCTGCATACAAAATTGCAAAAACATTAGCCTACAGGGGGCTAAAACTAATAAATGCTCATAACTCTGCAACAGTATTATCAATGAAGTTGAAAATTTGTATGCTTCTTGTAGGGGCCAAATTCCCCTTCTACAATATGACTCAGACAAATAAAAAAACATGACCGCCAGCAGCCAATAATTTTTCAGCAAAATGGCTGTATAAATGGTGTGTAAATGTATAATATTCAATGTTATCTGCTATTGTTAACTTCATCTGGGACTCCCTAGGTCAATAATTGTCAAAGGACAGTTGAATTTTAGTTATTTATTTAGGTATTTAGGGGTTACATTTATCATGTGGGTTTGACCAAGTGTATCCAAAAGCCTATCAGTCTTAAACTATATATTTTAACTTGTAAAACCTTTTTGGAGATTGGGTTCATTGTTGTTTTATAACAGTTAAAAAGTTAATAAAAATGACCACCATAACAATTATCCTGTTTCAGGATCATTGAACACAAGACATCAGTCATATTTAACATCTGTTTGCAAATTCAGCAGCTTACAAAGTACATATACAAATACATTCCTTTTTAAATACTTTGAAAGTTCTTAAAAGGCTTGAACCCATTAATTGCTGCTAGCAGCTATATTTATTATATATTTTTTTATTATTCTGCCCTAAAACTGATCGTGCAGATCAAACCGTAAGTCGTAGAATGCTGAAACTTTGAGGGAAGGTAGTCCCCCAGAACACTACAGGGTATCAAAGTTTCGGCCCGATTGGCCTCAAGGTGGTGCTATAGTGATTGTGTTTACTTTTTGGCCAAAAAATCCTAACCATTTGTCGCACACTCAAGTGTCTTACATCGTTAGATTCTTTGGCTCAAGACAAACAAAACGTATAAAAAAGCCTACTTATTCGAACTCCTTCTACACCGTATGTCTGATTCACACTAAAATTGTCGTGTCTCTACTATGAATCCTCCTGACAAAAGGTTATCAAAGGAATTTTGATTCGTCAAAGCATTACGCAGATATAAGCTAACGAATTGTCAGACGTCGTCGCCATTAATTGCTGCTAGCAGCTGCATTTCTGCCCTAAAAGTGTCTGGGCATCAGAGACCATAAGTCACAGAGTCACCAATCTTGGTGGGATGGTCTGAAATCGCCCCCACTACTCAGGCACCCACACACCGTCAGACACTAGGTGGCGCTATAATAAGCACCTTTGCATTTGTGATGTTAACTCTTAACGCTTTAATCAGATCTTCACCAAACCTGGCCCATGTCAGCACTAGACCATGTCTGCAAAAAGTTATCAAAAGAATTTTGATCCATTACATCGTCTAGAACAGTGGTTCCCAACCTTATTTTGTCTGAGACCCCCTTTTTCCCGAGAAAATATTTTAGGGCCCCCCTTCACATTTAATGATATTATCGCTCTTGTAAGCTTGCAGCAAGGATGACAAAAACATTTATTTTCAAACATATGTTTATTACTATAACCAGATATATTAATTCAAAAATAATAGCCTATACTATTGAAAATACAATAACAAAAACATCAGTAGGCCATATGTATTTTAAAAATGTAGGAGTAGCCTATTAATTGGCCCTATTTGAAATGAAATAACAAAAATATCAGTATTCACACTAGTGTGTAGAAAAAAAAGAATGATTATAGGCTATTACAAAATGACTGCTGTCTGGGACCTCAATACTTGTATATATACTGCATGTTATTTGTGAGGCTTTATCAATCAGTGTGAGGATTACTGCTGGCAGTGAGTAATAATTTGGTCAATCCGTGGAGAGATCTTTGACAGGGCAAGATGCATATCATCCTCAAGGGTCAGTCTGGAACTGTATTTGGTTTTAAGGGCTGTCATGGTTGAAAACCCAGCTTCACAAAGGTAGGTGGTACTGAAGGGAATCAGCACCTTCATTGCAGCTGTGTGACAGACTTGGTGTTCTTCTGCAATTTCAGACCAGAATGATTCCAATGGGACCTCACTGAAACGAGCACTCAGGCTGGCATCAGAGGACATTTCTATAAGCTCTTCCAGAAGTCTTGATGGCAGAGTAGCTGGAAGCTTTGCTTCAATGTTCTCAGTGAAGGGGTTTCTGATCCACAGAAAATCAGCTGCTTGCTCCTCAGTTAGAGCTGGGAAATAACTATCAAATTTCTCCAGGACCTTTGATAGATGCACTGTTATTTGACGTTGAATGATTTTAAAATTTAAATGTCTGTCTGCAATAAATGCATGGGTGTGCTCGAACATGTCACTGATTCCGGAGGAGACACAGGTTTTCCACATGTGTAGTTTTCTTTTGAAAGCCTCAACTCGTTCATGCTGCACCACAGTGTTTATGTTTGCACCTTGCATTGCTCTGTTAAGCTTGTTCATTTCACCGAATATGTCTGAAAGGTAGCTGAGTTGAGCGAGCCATTTGTCATTGTCCAAAAACTCCGCAAGGTCTGGTCTCTTGTCCGCAAGAAAGTCACGCAATTCCTCCCTCAGGCTGAACAGACGCATCCGCACCCACCCTCTGAACAGCCACCTCACGTCAGTGTGCATCAGCAGGGTATGGTAATCAGCGCCTACCTCTTCACAGAGCGCAGTGAATAACCGGGAGTTGGTGGCTCTGGCTTTCACAAAGTTCACGATTTTTACGGCCACATCTTAAACTCCATGGAGACTGGGTTCCATTTCTTTTGTAGCAAGCGCCTCTCTGTGCAGAAAGCAGTGCGTTGAAATCGCAAGGGGTGCAACACCTTTGATACGCTGAACTACCCTGGACTGCCTGCCAGTCGTCGCAGCAGCTCCATCAGTACAGACCCCAATACAGTCGCTCCAGTTTATCTAATTTTATCTCATGAAATTATCCAAAGTTTCAAAAATGTCGTTTGCCATCGTCGTGGTATGCAGCTCTTTACAAAACAAAAAAATCTTCTTTTATTTAGTTTTCCCATTCATAACGAACGTATGCGAGGAGTTGTGCCATTTTTGACACATCAGTAGACTCGTCTACTTGAAGTGCGAACTTATTACCATGAAGACGTGCAGAAAGCTGATCCTTCACATCTTCTGACATTGTTGCAATGCAACGTTTGACTGTATTATTTGATAATGGTATCTTAGCCAATTGTTTTGATTTATCCTCTCCAAATAATTCCTTGACAATCTCTGTTGCGCATGGCAAAATCAAAGTTTCTGCAATTGTATGCTTTCTTTGCTTTGGCGATTTTTTTCAGCAACTGTATACGATATTTTTAAAAGTTTCTTGTCAGTAGCTGTGACTTCCCTCATCTCATTTTGCGAGAGTGTCAATTATTTTGCCTTGCGCTCAAAAAATGCCCTGGGCTTGTCGCGGTATTGGGGATGAGTTGTCTGAAAATGTCTTATTAGTTTGGACGGCCTCATGCATTCGTTAGCAAGGACTTTGGTGCAGAAAATGCACTGTGGCTGGGGCAGGGACTCTTTGCTACGAGAAAATGAAATAAAACCATAGTTCGGGTAACTATCTTGGTATTTCCTGCATTTCATGTTTCCCGTATTGCTAGCAATGCTAGCACCGCGACCAGACTTGGTGGGAGCTTCCTCACCTGGGTCCAGTATGCCTGGGTCATTACTATCAGCAGCTGTAGGCAAGTCAGTGGGACTCTGTCGTTTTTGTGGAGGACGAATTACAAATTTGTAAATTTTTTGGTCAGCTAAAATTAGCTAATCTAATATGATCGTTCTCCTTAATGCTCACTGCTCAACACTTTTCAAAATATGACACGACCCCCCACAGAGCTCGCTGAGGCCCCCTTGTGGGCCGCGACCCCCCTGTTGGGAACCGATGGTCTAGAAGATACAATCCGATATATTTGACCTATGTGGCCCATTACGACTAAAAGTCCTGTATCTTGTTGGCACAAATGCCAAACTTCACAAAACTGTGTAAATATGGAAAACGTCTCGGTTAGACGTTTCGTAGTGTCGAAGGAAGTGACACAAGGGGTCTTCTCGGACGCCGAATAGTTCCTCTGAACCTGAGAAAAGGCCAATGTCAAGTTGGCAGACAGAATTTGCATGCCCCACCCCGGACATACGGGTATAAGGGGAAGAGGGGCAGCAAATGCCAGTCAGGATTTTGCACTGAGGAGCCGAAGGATGAAGCACCGCCATTTACAGTGCTAGGTCTAGTGCCGTGGCAGGAGGGACACTACGTCATTGTGTCGAAGGAAGTGACAAAAGGGGTCCATAAAAAAAGCCATGCACTGACCGTGTGACGTGACTGTCGGAGCAGGGGCAAAGCAGGCTATTGCGTGTTAGAGGCACCTGAACTGAATGCACATTGCTCTCCCCAACGCCCCCTCAAAGAGTTTTAGCATATCCATCCTAGGTTTTCCCACCCCTGGGAGAAAAAGGTATTACATGCTAGCATGGGAGCAAGCCCAACAACCACAGCCTTCTCTCTCACTATGTCTCTCACATAGGATGTAGAGCGGCTGGGGCCCAACCTATGTCGGGAAGGCGGTCATTCCCCGGGGGGGAGCAGGAGAGCCTGGGCGGTGCTGAGAGAAGACTCGAAGCATTAACCCTGCTCCACGCACCCGACAGGGGGCGGCTTAGAGACTGAGGGAGAGGCCTAAGGAGGCGTCTTCAAAAGTCGGTGTGCCGGGAACTGAGGCAGGACCGGAGGCAAGGTAGCTGTCCGGCCTGCAGATTTCATATTCTTTCAGGAGGGGAAGACCCTGCAGAGGCCATACCCTGCCCAGTCCAGGGGGAGGTAAAGTATGGCAAATACACCACGAGGGTTGTGAAGCCGGATGTGGGAGACGGCACGGTGGTAGGTCCAGCCTAATGAAGGGGGGACTCTACAGACACGGGGCCGAGGCAGCAGGGCTGCCTGAGGGAAACGCGGGTCCGCCGAGAGGGGGACCGTACCGCGGAGAATACATCACGGGGAGTTAGCCTGAAGAGGGAACTATGTCCGTGTACCCGACCCCAGTACAGAGCCCTAAGACTCGGACTGGGTCTGGCCGCGAGTTGCTCTGCTGAATTCGCGGGCCAGAGGTGCTAGGGAGGAAAAAGCATCCAGGCAGCGACACTCAGTGGCTGACCTGGGACAGAAGGCTCACTGGATCACATTGGTGAAGGGCGCAAGATGCAAGCGGAACACCCGGTCGGTTGTGCCGTGTTACCGAGTTCTACTGGCTCGGACCTGACAAAACACGGGACGAGACCGACTCAACCCTTAGATTGTAAAATCTGGCAAAGGTATTGGGTGTTGCCCAGCCCGCTGCTCTGCAGATGTCTGCTAGGGAGGTGCCATGGCTTAGTGCCCACGAGAACGCCACACTTCTAGTGGAGTGTGCTCGGACCTGCAGGGGGCAGGCACGCCCTGGGCGTGATAGGCTAAGGCAATAGCATCAATGACCCAGTGGGCTAGCCTCTGTTTGGAGACGGCATTCCCTTTCCGCCATCCGCCAAAGCAGACAAAGAGCTGCTCAGAGTATCTAAAGCGCTGCGTGCGGTCCACATAGGTACGCAAAGCACGCACCGGACACAGCAACGAAAGGGCTGGGTCTGCCTCCTCCTGAGGCAGTGCTTGCAGGTTCACGACCTGGTCCCTGAAAGGGGTCGTGGGAACCTTGGGCACGTAGCCCGGTCGGGGTCTCGAACTCCAGGCAAGAGTCATTGACAGAGAACGCTTGCAGGTCTCCTACCCTCTTGATTGAGGCTAACGCGATCAGGAGGGCCGTCTTCAAGGAGAGGGCCTTGAGCTCTACTGAATCAAGCGGCTCAAATGGGGGTCTCTGAAGGCCCGAGAGGACCACTGAGAGATCCCAAGAGGGAAACAGGTTAGGCCGGGGAGGATGTAGTCTCCGGGCACCTTTCAGGAACCTGATAATCAAGTCGTGCCTACCAAGAGACCAAGGGCAGCTACATACACCTTCAAGGTGGAGGGGGACAGCCTCCCCTCCAGCCTCCCCTGCAGGAATAGAAGCACTGACCAAACTGCGCATCTCTGTGGGTCTTCGGCTCGGGAAGAACACCAGTTCACAAACAAGCACCACTTTAGAGCGTAAAGTTGCCTGGTTGAGGGAGCTCTGGCATGGTTGATTGTGTCTACGACAGCAGGTGGTAGATCCACTAGATCTTCTGCATCCCGTCCAGGGGCCAGACATGGAGGTTCCAGAGGTCTGGGTGTGGATGCCAAAGCGTGCCCCATCCCTGAGAAAGAAGGTCCTTCCTCAGGGGAATTTGCCAGGGAGGGGCTGTGGCGAGGAATATGAGGTCCGAGGACCAGGCCCGGGTGGGCCAATAAGGTGCCACAAGGGTGACTTGTTCCTTGTCCTCCCTGACCTTGCACAGCACCTGTGCAAGAAGGCTCACTGGGGGAAATGTCGCAGCCCCGCAGGTCAGCTGTGTGCCAGTGCGTCTGCCCCGAGGGGAGCCTCTGTTTGGGCATACCAAAGCGGGCAGTGGGAGGTCTCTTGGTAGGCAAACAGGTCTACCTGGGCCTTGCCGAACTATTCCCAAATCAGCTGGAGTGGCTGGGGGTGAAGCCTCCACTCTCCACGGGCAAGCATTGTCGTGATTTATGTGGTGCTGTCTAACCTGATCAGGATATGTTTGTCTCAAGCTAATGGGAGAAACTTCCGCAGGGCAAAGAAAACAGTCAACAACCCCAGGCAGCCTCCTTTCCAACGGCCTGTTACTGCGTGCCCGTTGCACATGGCACCCTAACCCAATATGGAGGCGTCGGTCATGATGGAGATGCGTTTTGACTCCTGCTGCAAGGGTACTCCTGCCCGTAGAAAACAGAGGTCTGTCCAGGGATTGAGTGTTTGGCGGCAGGCGGGGGTGATCGTCACACAGTGCATGCCGCGGCGCCATGCTCGTCTCGGGACTCAAATATGAAGCCAGTGCTGAAGCAGTCTCATATGCATCAACCCCAGCAGCGCGTCCACCGCGGAGGATGCCATATGCCCCAGGAGCCTCTGGGGAAGTTTTAAGGGGACCGTTGTGCCCGTCCTGAAAGCGGCAAGGCACCTCAACACTGACTGCACACGCTCGTTGAGGAGACGTGCTAACATTGAGACTGAGTCAAACTCCATGCTGAGAAAAGAGATGCTCTGAACTGGAGTAAGCTTACTCTTTTCCCAGTTGACCTGAAGCCCCAAACAGCTGAGGCGCCTGAGCACCTGGTCTCTGTGAGTGCATAGTAACTCTCAAGAGTGGGCCAGAATGAGCCAGTCGTCGAGGTAATTGAGTATGCAGATGCCAGCTTCTCAGAGTGGGGCAAGAGCTGCCTCTGCGACTTTCGTGAAGACGTGAGGGGACAGAGACATGCCGAAGGGGAGGACTTGTACTGATACGCCTGGCCATCGAACGCGAACCGCAGAAAGTGGTGGTGTCGAGGCAAAATTGAGACGTGGAAGTACGCGTCCTTCAGGTCTACCGCTGCGGACCAATCTAGATGTCAAACGCAGATTAAGATGTGTTTCTGCGTGAGCATTTTGAACGGGAACAGGGTGTTTCATAGCCGCAGGAGGACGCCCTCAGCGAGCAGAAGGGGCATGGCCCATGGCGGCAGGCTTGCGGCGGGACAGGATGTGAGATGGCCTCCGTCTGCTTCACCTCTGAGGACTGCTGGGCAGAGTCGTCAACGGCAGCACCGAATGGACGGAGCTGGGAGACGGGGTGTGGGAGAAGGTGTGCCTTGTCTACCTCCCGCATTTCGACCAGGTCCAGTCCATAGATGAGTTTCTGGACCACAAGGGTGGTCATTGCCTGTTCGAGTGCCTGCGCTTCTGACCTCCGTGGTCTGGGGGTGCAGTTGGTCATCCAGCAAATTTCCTGCAGTACATCAAGAACAGGACTACCCAAGTGCAAGTGGGTATGAGCAGGGCACATGCCCGCGGGACCGATCAAGTAGCCCGGGAAAGCATAGTGGACCTCCGTGCGTCAGGCTCAGGCTGGGTGAGCAGACCCGAAGGTGGAGGCCCAGGCGAGTCATCAGCATCAGATGCCGCTGTAACGTTCTCCGATGCAGCGGTGATGTCATCCAATTCTGAAGCAAGCAAGCGTGCCGGGGAGGCGGGTGGTTCGAGGGGGTTTACCCGGCAAACAGAGCCCCATAGTCCCCAAATCACCTATATCGCCAGCAGCGGCTGCGTCAATCCCATAGCAAGGAGGCGAGGCGCGGGGGGCGGCTGAAGTAGCTTTCTCTCATGACAAAAGAAATCCACGACCGCAATGTTGCCATGGCTATGTTCTCGCACTGAGAAGATGAACCATTGGAGAGAATCGCTCATCCCGAGCTCAGACATAAGCAAGCAAGCGTGCCGGGGAGGCGGGTGGTTCAAGGGGGTTTAGCCGGTGAACAGAGCCCCATAGTCCCCAAATCACCTATAATCGCCCGCGGCGCCTGCGTCAATCCCGTAGGAAGGAGGCGAGGCGCGGGAGGCGGCTGAAGTGGCTTTCTCTCATGACAAAAGAAATCCGCGACCGCAATGTTGCCATGTCTATGTTCTCGCACTGAGAACATGAACCATTCATAAAACGCTGCCTGCGTGTGATCGCAGCCCAGGCACGCGAGGCAGCTTTTATGACTGTGAGAGGTGGGGAGAAATCACCACATCCAGAAACTACACAGGGGCAGAAATTACATCTTTATAAAAGACACATCCTGAAAAGGACGTTCAACGCTGCTGTGTAATGCTCTTTCAGAGAAATAAACTCTTTTACAGAGAAAATCACTCTTTCAATGTAACTCTTTCAATTCTCTGCGCTGTCGAAGCGCCCAGGAGCAAACTGCACTGCCGTGCAGAGAAGGACAAAGCCGCTGAAGTGCGCCATAGATCCAACAGCAAACACCTGGCTGCATACACGACCATCGGCTCCGAAGAAAATTTCTGAACGAACGTGCGTATGCAAATGCTGTTCGCCAACTCTCATTGCCCTTTTTTCATAGATCAGAGGCATATTCAGTGCTCAAGAGAGACCCCTAGTGTCGCTTCTTCGACACGACGTCGAAGTGAGCGACATACGGGGAAACTAAAACTTTCTTTTATAATTTTATAACTATATTTTATAATTTTGTTAACTAATATATCTAATCTGTTCACAACAAGCTAAAATGCACCAGATTATCTTCTGTCATTAAAAATAGAAAACCCAGAATACAAGTGAAGCATAATGTTTATAGCACACTTTCAGCAAGGGGATATTGCTTTTACTCCACAACATATTTTGACCAGAACCCAATTTACTTAGCAATGTTAATCTACAATAATCATCTTCTATCCATCCATCCCTAATAATCCATCCCTAACACCTTTACAAACAATAATTAACTTTGGTACTATGAGATTTTTAAGACTTAATATACCTTAAATTCACATTTTAAAATTTCAAACCAAATGAACCCTACTTCACTTAATGGAACCCTTACACCATTTAAAACCATATCCCTAGCAAGACATAAAACATTATAAACCAAGTAGCTCACTTTGCAACATAACATGTTTATGTAAATGTACAGTATATGTATTAGTACATATTAAACATGTCTTCAGAAGTTTTTGAATACTAAACAAATCAATATAAAGTTCTTTAAACACATCCAACATTTCACGTTTACATTCTCTGTGCAAAATACACTTAAATATGAATGACTTGCAGCAATAGACAATTCACAGTGACAGGGGAAAAAAACTAACATTTTATATTCCAACTACTATGACAACCTTTCACTTGCTTAATAAAAATTACAAATAACATAAATCGTTGTGCAAAATACACTTAAATATCAACTTAAAGTTACTGAGAAATATTTACATCTTATTTGTTCCCTTGGCAGTTTTTCCACCTGCTCTGCCCTTTTCTTTTACGTTAACTACTCTTACAGGATCTACAGCAGTGGCACACTGAAACATTTCTTCAAGCATTACATCATCAGCTACATCTGTAGGTTGCTGAATGCTAGTACAACTAGTCAACTGATGTTCACCAGTTGCTTCACAAGATTCTATTGCAGAGTCAAAATCTGACAGAAAAGTTGCTGCAATATGATACGGTGTCCTCTGCATTTGACTTGCAAATGATCTTGACCAAGCAACTTTGCTAATGCCAATACGTCAGGATCCAATACACTATCACTTCCTAGATTTAGGTGCTCACGAAGCTCAAAATTGTCAATCACCAAATTGCTCATTGAACCACTGCCCTCCTGAATGGTCAGCATTGCACGTATTACTAATGCAATTTTTCAAGTTTTGCAGTACGCTTCACATTGCTGACATCTTGTCATCAAAGTGGCAATAGACACTGGGCAAGAGATGTTGCTTTGGGCATAGGTAATCTACCTTGATCGCAGCTGTAGCAATCTCTCCTTCTTTCATCATACGATTATCCACTATTGGCGCAACATCGCACTGAACATCTGGCACAATGGTGAAAGTAGATTGTGCAATTGTGGACAAACAAGTGATGCCGCTAATCTGCCGTACAGATGCATTTGTAATTTTGTACAATTTTGAACACATCACCACCCCACACACACAATAAGATGTTACTTGTGATGTCTGCAACATCATATGATCTTCTTCGCATTCTCTGATGACTGCAGGTATAACCATCCCTCTCTTTGGTCAACTGTACCACTTTCACAGTCACACTGACCTTAAATAAAAAAAAAAACACACACACACAAAATAAATAAATAAATAAATATATGTTCAAATAAAATCACTTTAAATTACAACAATAACATAATAATTACATAATATGCAGATTCAGACATCCAACAAACAAGGATCTCTAAGTAAAAGAAAATTCAGAACATTGCAAATTATATTTTCTATGACAACCAAACAAGGCTTTAATTATCAAATCTTTAAGTTTAGCTTTCATTCATTAGAAATATTGCATTTGCATTACTTTGCAAACACTTCTTGAAGTAATACTTCACTAAAAAATTAAAAATGTTTCATTATATCAAAAATTAATTGATACATAATTTATTTGAGACTTAATAACTTCTCGTAAATTGTATCACTTTAGAAGACTTCATTTCATGCTGTCTTTTTTCAAGCATACAACTTTGAGTCCACTTTCATTCTATGGATGAAAATACCTGAGACATTATTCAGAATATCTTTTGTATTCCGCAAAAGAAACAAAATCATCCAAATTTGGAACAACGTGACAATAACAATAACAATAATTGCATGGTTTGGCCCCTCAATACTTGTCTGAACTTTAAACCCCTTACACTTTAACCTTCTTTAACCCGTCTGAGGGTATTTTGGGCCCTGGAGAAGTTTTGACATGCCTTGATATTAGTGCTTTTTTCAGTTGCTTAAAAACATATTAATGCCTAATTAAAGTCTGATAACACTGTATTAAGCACAAACTGGGCTACAATAATATGTGAGCAACATGTGTGTACATTTTTGTATTTTTGAGAAAATAACATTTATCCGTGGTTTTTGAAAAAACTAAAATTTTAAGTCACTGAAATAAGGTCATATAACGCATACTAAACATTTGTCCACAAGAGTTTTGAGAACTGGATCTTGTAGCCTAGAGTTTTTGCTACAAAATGATCATCCTGATCACTCATTCATACAAAACAATATAGTAATTTAACTTTTGTAAGACAATTTTAGAGTTGAAAGGTAATATTGCAGGAGGCGTGAAGTATCATGAATATGGATTGTAATTCACACCTGAGAGACAAAGACCCCTCCCCTGGGCCTATCAATCAGGGATAGAGAATGAATGTGAGGAGACTTAATGATCAAAATCAAGTTTAGACCTACACTACCTTTAAAAGAAGTCTCTTCTGCTCACCAAGATTGGATTTATTTGATCCAAAATACAGAAACAAATTGATATTCTGAACTCTTTTTACAATTTAAAAGAATATTTTTCTTTTTAAATATATTGTAAAATGCAATTTGTGATCAAAGCTGAATTTTCAGCATCATTACTGCAGTCGTCAATGTCACATGATCCTTCAGAAATCATAATAATATGCTGATTTTCTAATATGGGCATATTTAAAGTGCAATTTACTCATTTACACCTGAACAGATATTTGCAAGCACAAGCTTTGTTGATGATAATGAGGCAGCATAACCTCTAGTTAAAATATAATCTAAACATTCATATTATTTTTATATCATATTACATATCATATTTATATTATACAGCATACAATTTAAATACCTGCTTTAGCCGAAACAGCATTTAAATGTAACTAAAACTTGCTTATTAGGACATATTTCAAATTTCAATACTCTGAATCCTGTCTGGCTAGTCTAGAAACACTCCCACTAGTAAAATATGTTCAAGTTTATATAAAATAGCATGTCAACTAATGAAAACTAATTGACTTACTCGAAATTGTATCCTCGGCTGTATCAAGTCTCTCTTCGAAATACAAGCGTTCATCTGAGTCCTGCACTTCTTCTGAGGAAAATGTTAAATGTTTAACTCTTCCTTACAATCCTGGAGCTTTCTCACTTGTGTATCATTGCAAGCGCACAGAAAAATGAATGAAATGTGTTTACAACCTCACAGTGGGGGGCGTGTACATTTGCATTGATTGTCTCAGCACTTTAGCGTATGAATGGCGCGCTCTACTGGTGGGTGTGATCACATTACAGATAATTAGATAGACCAGTCAAAACTGTACATCGCTTTGTTTCAAACAGATTGCATTGCAGGAGAATATTTGTTTTACATTTGAATTGGTGTATTAAAAAGTAGACATTTAAAGCTTTCTTTAGACATATGTTTCATGTTTGTGTGATAAGTACTTGCGGAGTTTCAGTTCATTTTTGTGATGTGTTTCTGAAATATGCTCGTGAACACAGAGACTGCTGAAAGCTCACCCTTTTTATTTTCTTTATTTTACAAAAGCACAATGTTTCATTGTTATTATGAGTGTACACAAATAAAAGTAGACCCTTTATAGTGTCTAATGATGTCTTACACTTATCTGTATACCCAAAAATGACGGAGTATTTTAAGTTGTTTCTGCTGTAATGACGAAAATATCCAGCAGGACGTGCCGGCGTATTTTTAAATCTTCTCATAAAACTCACTTTTTTTGGGTTTCTTGATTATTATTGAATATTTTTTTAATTATTCTGATTGAATATTTTCTTTTTTGTATTTCAATGTATTTTTATCTTGTAAGCGCTTTGAGATGCAACTTTTAAAGGCACTATTGAAAATAATTGTATTATTATTATTATTATTATTATGATATTTGTAATTTTTTTGGTTAACTATGCCTTTAAATAGACACTTGACAGCACACTAAAACATTCAATTAAAACATAGCATTATTATGCTAATTTTAGCTTAAACACTATACTAATTTCATAATTATACAGTACAATAAATACAAATACAACTTTAAATGAACATTTGGTACTATTTCCGCATGAGATTTGTCTATTCTGAATAATGCGAATAATACGGCAAATTAGCTAAATGAAAATGCAAATTCACTCCCTGAGTGTAGGTGGCAATTACCGTTAAACAATTGCAATTAATTGCCACAACAACTGCATCCTATCAAGACTTTTGTAGTAGCTGTGGCATACATCAAAACGTCTCGGGTTACATATGTAACCCTTGTTCCCTGAAAAAAGCGGAACAAGATGCTGTGCTTTGCTAAGCGCTTTGGGAACAATCCTAGTTGTGAACGAGCTGTGAATATGTGTGTAACACGTCAATGAACATTGACCGGAATTTATAGCCTCGGCTGATGTAGTTATTACACGCACCTGTGGCCAGGCTATAAATGGATGCGTCACCAGGTGTCATCAGATACTTCTTTTTGAAGAGCAGTCCTGGGACGTCCCAGTGCGGCAATGGAGCGCAGCATCTCGTTCCTCTTTTTTCAGGGAACAAGGGTTACACATGTAACCCGAGACGTTCCCTTTACAAAAAGCTTCACTATGATGCTGCGCTTTGCTAAGCGCTTTGGGAACCCAATATCCACACCGCCGCACTGGGGCTGTCCGGACCCCTACGGTTGTGAAGTGTGCTCACAAGAACGCGAGAGGCCTCATAGATGAGCTTGAGATGTCGACTCATGGGCATAAGGGCCCGGAGTGGCAAGAACATCCAAACTATAAAAGTCTAATGAATGTGTGCGGAGAGGACCAGCCTGCCGCATCACAAATTTGTTCAGGCATGAGCTCGAGATGTCAACTCATGGGCATAAGGGCCCGGAGTGGCAAGAACATCCAAACTATAAAAGTCTAATGAATGTGTGCGGAGAGGACCAGCCTGCCGCATCACAAATTTGTTCAGGCATGAAAGATTTAAGCCATAAGATCTGAGAATGTGTGTGAGAGGACCAGCCTGCCGCATCACAAACTTGCTTAGATATAAGCATAGCTGTCGACCCAAGGGCATAAGAGCCTGGGGTAGCAGGAACATCCAGTAACATGACCATAAAACCAGATGAATGTGTGCGGAGAGGACCAGCCTGCCGCATCACAAACTTGCTTAGACATGAGCGTAGATGTCGACTCAGGGGCGTAAGAGCCTGGAGTAGCATGAACATCCAAACCATAGAGCCTGAAGAATGTGTGCAGAGAGGACCAGCCTGCCGCGTCACAAACTTGTTCAGGCATGAAAGATTTAAGCCATAAGATCTGAGAATGTATGCGGTGAGGACCAGCCTGCCGCATCACAAACTTGCTTAGACATGAGCGTAGATGTCGACCCAAGGGCACAAGAGCCCGGGGTAGCATGAACATCTAGTAACATGACCATAAAACCAGATAAATGTGTGCGGAGAGGACCAGCCTGCCACATCACAAACTTGCTGCAGAGGGAGACCTCTAGCCAAGGCTTTAGAGGAAGAGAGCCCTCTGGTAGAATGCGCCCTAAAACCTACTGGCGAAGCTTGACCACGCGCCTTGTAGGCCCGGGCAATAATGTCTCTCACCCAAAGTGACATAGTCTTCCAGGAGGTGACTGCCCCCCGGTCATGGCTTCCAAGTGAAGAATTGCTGCCCTGACTTTACGCCACTAGCAAAAGCGGTGGACATAAGTCTGAAGGGTACAGACTGGACAAAGTCTGAGAAGTCTTAGCTGCTCCAGCGTTACAAACGGCAGGGAGCAGAAGGCTTAGAAAATAACCGGCCAAGGGTCACGAAAGGTATCTTGGGCAGGTAGTTAGGGTGAGGGTGCAAAGAATGCTTTTGGTCATAGCTGGGGCAAACTTTAAACAGGCTCCAAGTCTCTTTAGAGACGTAATTGCCATAAGAAAAACCATCTTGAGAGTCAGAAGTCTACCAAACGCTGACTCTAGAGGTCTAAAAAGGGGTGTCTTACCCTGGCGTGGCAAACCGCAGTGGAGGCCACATAGAACCTGGCAGTGGCGAGGCAAGTGCCCTCTGACAGTGCTTTCAACAGAAAATCCAGAACTGAAGCAAACTGGCAGTTAGCTGGTTCTGTAACATGAACTGGGCAACTCGGGGAGAAGTAGAGGAGACATTGTGCTATCAACAGAGGTGAAGAGGTCCTCTTCTGCCCTGTAAAATCTACCCAGATCAGTTCCAAGTGGAGGGAGCCCTAGCACTTGAAATGGTCTCGATAACTTCAAGAGAAAGCCCTGTGAACCTCAGTTGGTACCCTTTGGGGCCAAGCATGAAAGGTTTCACAATTCGGGCCAGTGATGAGAAGGTCCTCCCAGTTCGGAATCGCCCAAGGCGAGCCATCGAGGAGAGGTATTCGAGAAACCTTATCCTATTCGGCCAGCGCAGCGCCATTAGAAGGAGGCAAGACCCTTGCTGGCGAACCTTGCCAAGACTCCCGGGATCAGAAAAACCAGGGGACAAAAATGCATACAGATGCATTCAGGGTCATGTATGTGCCTTTAAGTACAGACCCAAGGGGGCTGGGTGACTTAGGGAGAAGTAGAGGAGACATTGCGCTATCATAGAGGCGAAGAGGTCGTCTTCTGCCCCGTGAAATCTCACCCAGATTTGTTTACTACCTCAGAGTAAATATGCTCCCACACACACGGGCATCCAGGGATGAAACTGTCCTGAGTGACAGGAGCTGCCCTGGGCCCCAAGGAGGATCCAACGTGCCAGAAATTCAGCTGACGTGAACGTGGATCCCACGATGGTTTACGTAAGAGGCTACCGCTGTATTGCCCACCCGCACCAAGACACGGCAGCCTCAGGAGGAAGTATTTCAGGGCCAGAAGTACAGCCATCAGCTTGAGACAGTTACTGTGACAACCGAACTGATGACCCTCCTATCCCTTTAAGCCGGATGACCACTTAAGGCCACTACCCAGCCCGTCAGGGAGGCGTCTGTCGTTAGCAGCCTGCGACGACAAGACGTACCTAGAGTGGGACCCAAGGTAAGAACCGGGGTCTGAACCACATAGAAAGGGAATGAAGCACGTGGCGCGTAACCCTTATTTGCCTTAGGGGACCGGCCCTCGGATAAAACCCCCTGGCTTCTAGCCACAGCTGAAGCGGTCTCATGTGCAGAAGGTCCGAAGGGATCACCGTGGACACCAATGCTATGAGACCTAGTATTCAATGATACTGACGAGCAGTGCAACCTCGACCTAGCCTGACCTTGCTCAGGGTGTTCTGAATGGAAACGATTCATGCGGGAGACGATTGTCCCTGCATCGTGACCGAATTCCATATAACCCCCAGATGAGTCAAGACGATATCCCTGTGCTGAACTGCCAGTTCTTGGAACTGCGCTAGGATCAGCCAGTCGTCTATATAATTCAGAATGCAGATGCCCTGGAGTCGCAGAGGAGCCAGTGCTGCATCCATGTATTTCCTGAATGTGCTGGTTAATAGGGCTTGGCCAAATTGAAGAACCCGATTCTGGAAGGCTTCGCCCCGAAAGCGAAACTCAGGAACTTCCTGTGCTGTGGCTCTATATGAAGATATTCGTCCATGAGATCGATGGTGACCAGCCAAACGTGATGTTGGGCTTGTGACACAATCGTCTTGATAGTCAGCATCTAGGACTTGAACACCGAGCAGTTCAAGCCTCAAAGATCTAGAATCTGACGCAACCCCCCCACCCTTCTTGGGAACCAGGAAGTATCTGCTGTAATAGCCTGACTCTTTCTCTGGAAGGGGAACATGTTCTATGGCCCCTTTGACCAAGAGATTTTGCAGTTCTTTCCATAGTAGACATGCCTGTCCCGGTTTCACGGTAGTGGGAACCACGCTGTTGAAATGGGGAGGACGGTGAGCAAATTGAATTCTGTAGCCTCTTTCTACAGTTTCTAGAACCCACATAGAAATACCTGGCAGAAGCTTCCACGCTGCCAGGTTCTCTGAGATGGGTATTATTTCTGACACTTCCTGTTGAGGGGATGTCGAGTGTTCCGCGTCCTGGATCAAGGCAGGAAGCAATGGTACACCCAACTCTTTGTTGGAAGCCTCTATCACCCGAAACACCAAAGGCGGCGGGAGTGAAGAGGTTTCGTGAGGGTATTGGGAGGGCCGAAGTGGATGATACACGCGCCCCGGCCCGAGGGGAACTACCCCCACAAGGCTGGGTACAAGACCGTCAGGGTTTCTTTCTCTTAGAAATCACGCCCCTGAGGTCTTGCATTGGGGGCTGCTGAGGGTGACGAACTGGACCCCAGTCTTTACGAGGGGGAGCACGATTCGCCACGTTTTGTTTTAGAGCCTCCCGTCTAGAAGGACCGGGGCGGGGCTGGGTGGCCGACGGCCCCTCCCCCTGAGTGAGGTGCCCACACAGGTCCTTCAACAGATTTAGCCTAGTGCGCTTGTAAGCCTGACCTGCTGCCTGATAAGCTTTCCCCACAAGCGTGGAGGTGGTCCTGCAGAGCTTTGTGGGGAGAGTAGGTCTCTTTAGCGATGATGCCGAGCCAGGCGAGAGAAAACCCGCAGGTGTCTCTTCTACCGGCGGCATCACCGAATACCCCTGAGCTTCCACGATAGTTGAATACACCAAAGTCGAGGGCACGAAGACATGGGAAGTATAAATTTCCTCCATAAAGAAAATAGTTGTTATGGAGGTCATAGGAGAAAGGAAGGGACTGATATAAAGTTCCATTCCCTCTTTTATTTATTTAATTATTTTGGCCACCAGACAGAAATTTGTCTTCTAGTTTGGAGCGTTTGGGGGAGGGTCTCTTGTTCGCGTGGCCAGTCTAGCTGTAGTCTGGCCACATCTCGTGTAATCACCTCAAATAATTTCTCAGCCGCTTTATTATTGTGCGTGAAATGTACAGAGGTTCAGCGCCCCGCCCCCCTCGTGAACCAAAGAGGCGCCGAAGCGTGCTTCGAGATCACGGGAAGGACCAGCTGGGTCTGGGGAGAGAGCGAGGGAAAGGGATGAACCCGTCTCTTGCTCCTCAGCCAGATCCATGCAAGAGCCCACGAATGAAATGTGGGCGTTGACTCCCGGAAGTAAGCGAGGGGAGCGTGAAGCATTTTGCCTGAAAGCAGATCGTAATGCTCGCATTGTCTCTTAATTCCACAGCCGCTTTATTATTATGCACGGGATTTACATAGGTTCAGTGTCCACGTGAACCGAAGAGGCGCAGAGAGACGCTTCAGGCTTACGAGGGTCAGCTGAATCTGGGGAGAGAGCGAGCGAAAGGGATGAACCCGTCTCTCGCTCCTCAGCCAGATCCATACGAGAGCCCCACCCAAACAGAGCAAAACTGATGCATGTCCTCTTCTTTAGGAGCTTTAGAGCAAGAACAGAGGAACACGCATCGTTTATGGCTTTCAGTCATTCTCTCTTTCTTTTAAAAAATATATATACATTTTCTAGACAGAACAGAAAGGAGAAAAGGTTCACTTCACACTGCCTCACAAATTCTAATTCCTAGCAGAGAAATTAAAGTTTTGACAGGGTTTGTAAAACACACACACAGAATCGATCTGACAACACCTGGTGACGCATCCATTTATAGCCTGGCCACAGGTGCGTCTAATGACTACATCAGCCGAGGCTATAAATTCCGGTCAATGTTCATTGACGTGTTACACACATATTCACAGCTCGTTCACAACTAGGATTGTTCCCAAAGCGCTTAGCAAAACGCAGCATCATTGTGAAGCTTTTTGTAAAGGGAACACTATTTGTGCTCAAAACACCAAACACATCACATGCTCAATATCCATCTCCAGTTTCCGATTTTTCCATCTCCTGTTTCAGATTTTTATTCTGTTACTCAAGCACCAAGCACCAAGTTATGAGCACCAAGAAGTCTACATTTTTTTGTGCAATGCAAGAGATTGGAACACAATTCCATAAAAAATCTCTCGGGTTAACATCATGGAAATACTCCAATCAGTCTAAAGACATATTAACAGCTTATGATTCAAATAAAATTATTTGTCACATAAAATTTCCATGACAAACATTTTGGTCGATGAGAACAAACCTTTACAATGAAAAACCTACCCGTTGATATTCCCGTGGTTCATTCAAAATGTGCTCTAATGTCATCATGTACAACCTCATGCAAAGACTCATCAAATGCATACTCCAGTCGCCGCACACATTTTAAGGACGATGCTGCGTTTAACAGGATATCTATCTCACCTTTTTTCTGACGTGATGGAGAAAAGATGACATCACACAGTTTAACTGGACTCCTTAAGAAAAAAATGCAGCACAGCATAATTTACCATTTATACATTTCCCATACAACATAACACAACAACCAATATTTATTTTTAAGAAAAATAAATGAATAACACATTTAGAACTTACCTGTCTTTCTCTGAAAAACAAGATGCCGCTGTGTGTCAAACACCACAACAGGCCTGCCTCTTGCATCATTGCTGTGAAGTACTTGCGACAATCTCCTCCCTCCACAACTACCTCCATTTGCATATTGATCTTGATTGGTTTCAGAAATGCCACCAACAGAACATAAGATTACTAGTAGATATCCACTAGATAAGACAACTTGACAAAATTTGAGTTGTCTACGATTCGTGTGCGTCATATGAGGGAGATTCAATGAACAATGTACTTCTCACAGGCCCTGATTTGGGGTCGTGATGAGATTCCGTAAGGAGCCTATGGCTATTACTGCTGATATACAGCACATGTTCCATTGTTTTTTGGTTAGGGAGGACCATAAGGATTATCTTCGATTCCTGTGGTACAGAAACAATGACTGTAACAGCGAAATTGTGGAACACAGAATTTGTGAGCATGTTTTTGGGAGTAGCCCATCACCAGCAGTGGCTATTTAATGCCTATGGAGAGCAGCCAAAGAATATGAAGAAAGTTATGGCAGTGACATCAGAAAGCTAGTGGAGGAGTTCTATGTTGATGACATGCTGAAATCATGCGCTACAGAGGCAATCAACCTTCTCAAATGTACACAAGAGATGCTTGCAGTGTCTAACCTTAGACTGCACAAGATTATCTCTAACTGTCAAAATGTGATTGAAGCCTTTCCTGTGGAAAAGCTGAGGGCATTAAAGATCCTCAACTTTTCATCTAATGGCCTTCCCATCCTATGTAGTCTTGGTGTGTCTTGGAATGTTGCAACAGACTCTTTCATATTTCATGTTTCAGATGATGACAAGCCTTTCACTCTGAGAGGAGTCTTATCTACTGTTAATCACTTGTATGACACCCTTGGATTCCTTGCACCTGTTACTATACAAGGGAGGTTGATATTGAGGGAACTTACCAAACAAGGTGAGGGCTGGGATTCCCCTTTGCCAGAGGACATGGAGGCCGAGTGGAAAAAATAGGAAAAATCTTTCAAGATTTGAAAGAGCTTCAAGTACCACGTGTTTGCACATCCATTCTTCTGTCTAATGTCCATAGAAAAGAACTTTGTGTTTTTGCTGATGCATCAGTCAAAGCCATTGCTGTTGAAGGATACCTGAAGGTGACAGATCAACATGGTCACACAGATGTTAACTTCTTATTTGGGAAATCCAAATTAGCACCACAGCCAGACATTACTGTCCCAAAGCTGGAGTTGTGTGCTGCTGTATTATCAATTGCATAGTTGATTGTGGAAGAGATGGATATAACCTTTGAGAATATCTGGTATTATACTGACAGTAAAGTAGTACTAGGCTACAGCCATAATAAAACACAGAGATTCTATGTCTACGTGAACAACAGAACTCAACTAATCCATAAATCCAGTTCACCTGCACAATGGCGATATGTTCCCACAGAACTTAACCCCGCAGAACACGGATCCAGATCTGTACCTGCAGCATTCCTAGGTTCCACTTCATGGCTCACAGGCCCACACTTCTTGCATAATTCTCAGCTTCTGTCTGAATCACAAGAATCATTTGAGCTTGTATACTTTAGATTCTGAAATACGCCCACACATGCTTTCGAACCTTACTGAAGTTTCCAAGTTCACATGGAACTCTGAGAGATTTAGCAGATTCCCTAACTTTAACACTCTCATCTGAGCAATGGCACGTCTGGTTCACATTGCCAATTCTTTCTCCAAACGCTCACAAGATGATAGTTGCAGAGGATGGCATATCTGCAGAAAAGGTCCTTCTGAAGAAGAGCTGCAAAAAGCAAAAATCCTTGTGTTGAAGAATGCTCAATACGAGAATTATCCAACAGAGATTAAAAGTATCACGGCAGCTCACAACCTTACTCGTAAGAGTGTGTTAAGGAAACTATCTCCTGTTCTCGACAGAAATGGCTTACTTCGAGTAGGGGGTCGTATTGCAAGGTCAGATCTAGAAACTTGTGAAGTTAACCCTATTGTCATCCCGGGTACACATCATGTGGCAACACTGATTGTGTGTCATTATCATGAGGCTGTGAAACATCAGGGCAGACACTTTACAGAAGGTGCTGTCAGAGCTGCTGGATTCTGGCTAGTAGGAGGTAAGAATTGCATATGTAGTTTGCTTTTTAAATGTGTAAACTGCAAGAAACTGAGAGGAAAGACAGAACATCAGCAGATGTCTGATTTGCCAGTGTAATGATTGACAGTAGCTCCACCCTTCACTTATGTGGGTGTTGATGTTTTTGGACCATGGGAAGTAACTGCCCGTAAAACCAGAAGAGGTCAAGCTAATTCCAAGAGGTGGGCAGTTATGTTTTCATGTATGTGCACAAGAGCTGTTCACATCGAAGTAATCGAAACAATGAGCTCTAATAGTTTCATCAATGCCTTAAAGAGATTTTTTGCGTATCTCCTTTCCTTAAGGAGATCAGAGGGCCAGTTAAACAACTACATTCAGATTGTGGTACAAATTTCGTTGGGGGTTCTTGAGAACTCAAAATGGATGAGTTTTGTGTCAGATCAGAGGATGTGCAGTAATATCTGAAAGAACAACATTGCACCTGGATATTCAATCCGCCTCATGCTTCTCATATGGGTGGACACTGGAAGCAAATGATTGGGATTGCTCATCTTATTCTTCATTTCATCCTATTCAATGAGAAATCTTCCCATCTCACACATGAGGTCTTGATGACATTCATGGCGGAAGTTATTGCGGTGATGAATTCATGGCCTTTAATCCCAGTGTCCTCTGACCCAGAATATCCCTTTATTCTCAGCCCTGCTACTTTTTTGACACAAAAGACAGGTGGAACACCTCCCCCACCTGGAGACTTTGGAAATAATGAGTTGCTTAAAGAAGAATGGAAACAAGTATGAAAGCTGATGTTAAAGTGACTAAGGATGGTGTTCAAAAAATCCTGTCACGTCCTATCTCCGAACTTATCATTCTTCTATCTCCTGGTGATAAGTTATAAATTGTTTTGGGATTCTTAAAATCCCAGGCAGGGAGTGTGCAGGACTTCTCATTTCTCATAGGATTTATTATTTTTGTATATGCCTACTCTATTGAGGACTTTAATTTTGAAAAAATGTTAGTTCAGGAAACAGGAAGTTTCAGTAGTACTGCAGTGAGTCAGCAAAATGTGGTAGCTCTCTATATGTGACTCATCCTTAATCTTACTTTGCATCTGTTAGACGCAATGTTTGTGAGTATACAATGTTAAATTTATTGTGTGATACATGTGAGAATGTTATGATGTATATTTTCTTAGTTTGGTTGTCCTTATTTTATTGTCAATCAATCATTTTCTAATTTCATATTTAGTATATATTTATATTTATATATTTTTACAGTTGAATCATAAACTTCAGAAATGACGATGTCTCCAGCTAGGTTTTTTGAGTCACTTTTAACTTACTGGATTGTTAGATGCCAGAGAATTCTAATAAGGCCAGTACACTCAATGTTAAACAACTTGTACATAATTGTTTGAATTTGTATCTTGTTATATGTATCGTTTATATTACTTAATCTGATTGTTCATCAAATTAATATACATTTATTTTTATACCGTTTGAATACTTTTTATATATACACTTTGCTTTACTCTGCCACTAGGCAATATCAGTTTACATTTTCAAACATTAATTGCCATTAATTGTAATAAAGCATCAAAAAGAAGTACTACAACAGACAATACTTAGACATCTAATGTCACCATCATCACGTCAGTCTGGGATTACATGATGACACAGAAACAAAAGAACCAGACTAAATCCATACAACTTTGGCAAGTTCTCCAAGAAGCTTGAAACAGCCTACATGCAAACTATATATTACTGTGAAAATGTTTTGTCACTTGTGAAAAAATGCTGTAATTTCAGGATGTTTTCAAAAATATTACCATGACTAGTTAACTTCTATTAACTGAATCAATCAATATTTTCTTTGACCATCCTTTGCATTAAAGCAACTTTTGTCCTAATTACACTTGGTCACAGTTTTTGTAGTTAAAGTAGTTTACAGGTATTATTTTTATTTTGTAAACTTTTATTTTTACTTCACTACATTCCAAATCATAATATCATACTTTTTGCGGCACAATATATCATAAAAATGTATCGTTCCTCTATATTATCCATTTAAGAAATCCATACATATGTGGCCAGATTAGCTCAACAAATAAAGATGCTGACTTTCACCCTGGAGTCGCAAGTTCAAATCCAGGGCATGCTGAGTGTCTCCAACCAGGTCTTCTAAGCAATCAAATTCAACAGTTGCTATTGAGGATACAGTCACATGGGATAACCTCCTTGTGGTCACCATAATGTGGTTCTTGCTCTTGATTGGGTGCATAGTGAGTTTTGAATGGATGTTGCAGATAATAACATGAAGTCTCCACACGCTATTCCTCCACAGTAACATGCCTAACAAACCACGTGATAAGATGCTGGATTGACAATCTCAGAAACAGAGGCAACTGAAATTCATCCTCCACCACCCATATTGAAGCATGTCACAAGGACTTAGAGCGCATTGCAAATTGGACATTCCAAATTGGGTTAGCAATGTTTATAGGAAATGATTGCATCATTACCCTAATCTGTTTGCATCTCTTCTTAATCAACAATTCACAAATTCAATAATATCTTTTAAGTAAACAACTCATTAAATGGTTTATATCTCCCAAATTTTCACATTTCCAAGAAATACACAAAAATTCACTATACCAACTGAGTTTTGGCCAAATCTGGCTGATATTTGGCACTTCTGGTTTAGTTCTGTCATTGGGTTTGTAACACCGTTGTGTGAAACAGCATTCAGCTGTATTCTTGCATGACTCTGATCAGCCATGAGAAACAAAGAAGCGAAAATAACTCATATGGCTGAAGCCTAGCTTACGTCTGGTCATCCAAACTGGCTGACATATGGGGTAACATTGGCTTACATGATGAAGAAAAAAGACACACATTTGGCTGAATTCAGGTAATTCAACTTCTTATTCTTGTTCTTCTTTTGATTATATTGTACTCCGTAGTATTACCACAATCCACTGTGCATTTTATATATAAACTATATATATATATATATAGCATTGGAGATTAATCTATATTCCATATACAATAAATAAATGAATATGTCACATTCTGTTGACTTTTGTTCTGTGCTTTTATGTTGAAATTCCTGTTTAGTTCCTGTTTCCTGTTTGGTTTTTGTAGTCCTTTTGTAGTTCCGTTTTTGATTGGTTTTCCCCTGATTGTCTCCCATGCCCTGATTGTTTCCCCAGGTGTTACTAGTTTTCCCTTGTGTATTTAAGCCCTTGTTTCCCTCCTGTCCATTTGTCTGTTATTTCATGTTTATCTTGTTTTGTGCTAAGTTCCTCGTGGTTTTCTTTGTTCCTTGTTTTTGGATTTAATAAAAAACTGCACATAGATCCTCTCCCGTTGCCTGTCGTTATAGAGTATCTGACCACAAACATGGATCTAGCAGCAATCTTCCTTCAGCTGAGCCGAGCGAACCTCCCTTTAACGGAATACTCACGTCTGTTTAGCACCGTTGCCCGATGCATTGGTTTTTCTGATGGGGATTTCAAGTCTATTTTCCAGATGGATCGAGTTGCCAGAGACTGGTGATTACACGTGGGAGAGGTATGTGAATTTGGTTTTGGAGACATTTGCTCCTACTTCCAACGAGCCCACGCCTGCCACGGCCAACGAGCCAACGCCCACACCTGCCACGGCCAACGAGCCAACTCCGCCTCCCGAGCTTCCCAGAGCTCTGCCTCCCGGGGCTCCGCCTCCCGAGCCTCCCAGTGCGCCGCCTCCTGAGCTTCCCAGAGCTCCGCCTCCCGGGGCTCCGCCTCCCGAGCCTCCCAGTGCTCCGCCTCCTGAGCTTCCCAGAGCTCCGCTTCCCGAGTCACCCAGACCTCAGCCCCTCGGGCCTTCCAGACCTCAGAATCTGGGGCCATCCAGACCTCAGCCTCTCGAGCTTCCCGGATCTCCGCCCCTCGAGCCTACCACGGCTCCGCCTCTCGGCCCTCCAGATCTCAGCCTCTCGAGCTTCCCAGGTCTCCGCCCCCTGGGCCTTCCTCTCCTCCGGAGCCATCCCTCATGAGCCTTCTACTCCGGAGCCTTCCTCGCCTCCAGTGCCCTCTGCGGTTCCACCCCTGGAGCCTACCATGGCTCAGTCTCTGAAGTCGGCTCCGCCTCCTGAACCTCCCATGGCTTCGCCTCCCATGGCTCCGCCTTCCGGGCCTTCCACGTCACCAGAGCCCTCCAAGATTCCGCCTTCTACGGAACCGCCTCCCGAACCTCCCACATCACCAGAGCCTCCCACATCACCAGAGCCTTCCACGATTCTGCCCCTGAAGTCCTCCACGGCTCCACCCTTGAAGTCCTCCATGGCTCTGCCTCCCTCGGCTCCGCCCCTTGAGCCTTCCACGGCTCCGCCTTCTATGGCTCTGCCCCTGAAATCCTCCACGGCGCTGCCTCCGATGGCTCCGCCCCTCGAGCCTTCCACGGCTCTGCCTCCTATTGCTCCGCCTACCCTGGCTCTGCCTCCTGAGCCTCTCCCTGTTCTGTGGCCTCCTTCCAGGCCTTCTGACTCTGCCCTGTGGCCTTCCCCTAGGCCTTCTGACCTTGTCCCTGTCCTGTGGCCTTCTCTCTGGCCTCCTGACCCTGTCCTTTGGCCTTCCCCTAGGCCTTCTGACCCTGTGTCTGTCCTGTGGCCTTCTCCCTGGCCTCCTGTCCTGTGGCCTCCTCCCGGGCCTCCTGACCCTGTCCTGTCTCCTTTTCCCGGGCCTCCTGACCCGTTCCCTGTCCTGTGGCCTTTTCCTTGGCCTCCTCCCAGGCCCCCTGACCCGTTCCCTGTCCTGTGTCTTCCGGACCCGGTCCCTGTCCTGTGGCCACCTCCCAGACCCCCTTACCCTCTCTCGTCCCTGTGGCCCTCTCCTGGCCCAGTCCCTGTCCTACGGCCACTTCCCAGACTCCCTGACCCTACCTTGTTCCTTTGCTCCCCTTGTGCCCCTTTGAACTGCCTATTTGCCCCTGGTGCCCCCCTGAACTATACCCATTTTCCACTGTGCTCGATGGACTTTTTTTTTTTTTTTTTTTTTTTTTTTTTTGGGAGCGTCTGGAATCCGCTCCTTAAAGGGGGGGCTCTGTCACATTCTGTTGACTTTTGTTCTGTGCTTTGGTGTTGAAATTCCTGTTTAGTTCCTGTTTTGGTTTTTGTAGTCCTTTTGTAATTCTTTTTTCCCCTGATTGTCTCCCATGCCCTGATTGTTTCCCCAGGTGTTACTAGTTTTCCCTTGTGTATTTAAGCCCTTGTTTCCCTCCTGTCCATTTGTCTGTTATTTCATGTTTATCTTGTTTTGTGCCAAGTTCCTTGTGGTTTTCTTTGTTCCTTGTTTTCTTGTTTTTGGATTTAATAAAAAGCTGCACATAGATCCTCTCCCATTGCCTGTCGTTACAGAATAAATATAAAATACAAAAATAACCAACTATCTAAACCTGGCCAAATTCTGGTTTCAACCAAACCCTAAACCCGTGTCATATTACTTATTCAGTGGAAATGTAACTACAAGAGACAAGATCCAGCTAACCAATGTATAAAACCACCAATCACAGCTTGCTTTTCACGTGACAAATCAATTTCAAATCAATATAATACAGTTATTATTTAATTTTTTTTAAACAAAAATTCAAGAGGTTATAGATAATACAGTGTAATCTTATGTTAATGAATAATCCACTGTAAAGGTGTTGTGTAAGGTGCTATACAAATAAATGGCAGCAAATGGTTGTTGAAAAAAATAGCTGCAAAATATATTTAAAAGTGTTTACTCGCTGCTACTATACATGAAAACAAACAGAACAGCTCAATGGAACTCTGCTCTCTTCTTCCAAAACCATTACAAAACAGTAGGTTATTACTTATGTTTTTCTTAGTTTACACATATACCTTTCATCTCTATACCTACTCATTTACACACATTAGAATTTGTGATATAAGATGAAAGAATTTATTTTATCATCGTGCCATATGCCGTTTCTTAATTATCAATATACATGTTTACATTTCAACATAAAATAAACAGTTTAATATAAGTTATATCAATGAACAAATACACAAAACATATGTACACACATAAGCTAATAATTATACAATTTATAGCATTTATTTGGTTTTAGTTTCATTAATATTGACATGTTGCACATTAGACTTTCAACACACAATTAAATGGTAAATGGTCTGCACTTATACACATCTTTTTAACCTAGTGGTATTCAAAGCACTTTACACTGTCTCATTCACCCATTCATTCACATTTCACACACCAATGACGGCAGAACGCAAGAACTAGCATGCCATTGGGACTAACTTGGGGTTCAGTGTCTTGCCCAAGGACACTTCGACATGTGGAATCATGTGGGTCGGGAATCGGACCACCAACCCTGTAATTAGTGGACAACCCGCTCTACCACCTGAGCCACAGCTGCCCCATTCACAAAATTCACAAAAATACATAGTTTTATAAGTTAGAGGGCCACATATGATTTATATATAAATACATATTTGTCTAAAATGATTTACTTCAGATAAATACTTGTCCACTTACAAAGTTTTGAACTCCAACTTATATCTACACACTGTTTACTGAAGGCTCATATATAGTCTATGCACACCATGCACAATATCTGTTCTTTCAAATTTCACTGTTGGATCCCAAACCAGCTTGGACCCCGATGGTTGCCGCTTATGGCTATATTTATTATAATTTGATTATTCTGCCCTTTTCTAATTTTCTTGAGTTCTTACTGATTGTTCAGACCAAACTGTAAGAAGTAGAGAGCTGAAGCATTGAGGGAAGGTAGTCCCCCAGAGTAGTATAGTGTATTAAAGTTCCGTCCCGATTGGCCTAAAGGTGGCGCTATAGTGATCATGTTTACTTTTTTCCCATAACTCCTAAACCATTTGTCACTCAAGTTTCTTACATCTTTGGATTCCTTGGGTCAAGACAAACAAAATGTATATCCGATTTAATTTCTGTCATGAAAAATGTGCTAATTTGCATAATTCGAAAAACATACTTTTTCAAAATCCTCCTACGCCTTATGTCTGATTCGCATGGGGTGTGTCTACTATAAACCCTCATGACAAAAAGTTATCAAAATAATTTTGATTTGTCGAAGCGTTGCAAAGATATAAGCCAACAAAGTGTCATCCATTTTTTACGCATTGACCAATAGCTACCAAATGAAAAGGCCAAATGATACAAACAATTTCACCTATAGGGGGCGCTGCAACAAAAAAACAATAATAACTCCACAATCGAATTATCAATGAAGTTGAAAATTGGCTATCATATCCTACAATATCAGTCAGACAAATAAAAAAACATGGCCTCCAGCAGCCAATCAAATTTCAGCAGCTAACAACATCAAATGTGAATGGCCGACTGAGATATTTGTAGACAGTGTTAGAACTATGCTGTGTACCAAGTTTTATGAAAATCGGCAACAAGCTGGTGCTATAACAAGGACATTTTCACCAATAACTCCGCAACTGAGTTGAATAATCTCAAAATTCTTTTTTTCTCTAATTCTTTGCACTAAGACCTACAAAATGTATATCTTTGTATTATTGCATTTTATAAAATGTTTCCGCAATTCTAATTTTCTAAAAAAGCTACTTTTTCGAACTCCTCCAAGGCCATATATCTGATTCTCACAAAAATTGGTGTGTCTACTATGAACACACCTGACAGAAACTTAAAGGAATTTGGATTTGCCCAAGTGTTGCGAAGGTATAAGCCAACTAACTGGTCAGACGTTATCCATTTTGTGCGTAATGACCAATATCTACCAAATGAAAAGTGCATACGTTTTCATAACATTTAGCCATGTACAACAGCACATTTTGAGTCTGCATACAAAATTGCAAAAAAAAAGTGCCTATGGGGGAGCAACAACAAAAAAAATGCTTATAACTCCGCAACAGTATTATAAATGAAGTTGAAAATTGCCATGCTTCTTGTAGGGGCCAAATGCTTACATATTCTACAATATGACTCAGACAAATAAAAAAACATGGCCACCAGCAGCCAATCATATTTCAGCAAAATGGCTGTTTAAATGATGTGTGAATTATTGTATATTATCCAATGTTACCTGCTATTGTGAACTACATCTAGGACTGCCTAGGTCAATATTTATCAAAGCAAAGTTGAACGTCTAGGTTACGTATGCAACCTCCGTTCCCTGATGGAGGGAACGAGACGTCGTGTCGAAGAAGCGACACTAGGGGTCTCTCTTGAGCGCCGAAAGATACCTCTGATCTATGAAAAAAGGCCAATGAGAGTTGGCGAACAGTATTCGCATACTCCGCCTCCGGATACGGATATAAAGGCGAGAGAAATACGCTCGTTCATTCAGGATTTTTTTGAGGACCCCGGAGTGTACCAGGCACCTCAGCGGCTCGGCTCAGCGACATGGCCAGGAAGACACGACGTCTCGTTCCCTCCATCAGGGAACGGAGGTTACATACGTAACCTAGACGTTCCCCATCTGTCGCTCACTTCGACGTTGTGTCGAAGAAGCGACACTAGGGGTCCACTTCAAAACTCGCCATGCGCTGAGCCGTGTACGTGTACTGCTTGCACAGAAGCGGGCAGGTATTTCTACGTGCACAGCGACCAACTGTGTTCAAACTGCACAAACTCTTCCCCGAAAGAGTCGTCAGAATCCTTTTGGTCACCCTAGGGGGGAACAAGGTGACGCTCCCAACTAGGGAACGGGCCAAGCCTGGCTGGGCCTCTTTTCTCTCTATGTTTTCTCGGCATAGAGCAAGAGCAGCCGGGGCCCTTACCGCATCGAGGGAAGGGGGTCTTACCCAAATTCCTATTCTTTCAGGGGGAAAAGACCCTGCGGAGGCCACACCCGCCCAGCAGGGGAGGTAAAGGTGGCAAAATACATCACATGGCCACTTTGGGCATGTGGGAAGAAATGGCGCGGTGGTAGATCCAACCTCGAGGAGGGGGGAGTTGCTACAACATGGCAACCGGAGGGCAGCGAAGGACTGCCTAAGGGAGACGCGGGTCAGGTCGCAAGGTGACCGTACCGCGGAAATACACACAGGAGTCGTCCCGTAGGAGGCCTGATCTGTGGAGCACCTATTCCAGTAGGGGTAGCTGGAGGTACCCGTAGTGGACTGGGCCGGCAAGTTCCTCCGCTGAACTGTTGTGGGCCCGAGAGGGCTAGGGAGGAATCAACCAGGGACCTAAGCCCTCTGGGAAAGAAGCGCACTGTTCTGCCTCGGAGAGGGAAATGGTGCTGGAAACAAGCGATTCACCCGGTCAGATTGTCGGCGTGTACCGAGTTCTACGGGCTTGGACCTGAGAGAACACGGGACGAGACTGACTCAACCCTGAGAATGTAAAACCTCATAAAGGTGTTAGGTGTTGCCCAGCCCACAGCTCTACAGATGTCTGCTAGCGAGGTGCCTCTAGCCAGTGCCCATGAGGATGCCACACTCCTGGTAGAGTGGTCTCGAACCCGCAAAGGGGGTGGCATGGCCTGGGTGTGATAGGCCAACTGAATGGCCTCCACCACCCAGTGAGACAGCCTCTGTTTGGAAACAGCGTTCCCTTTCTGCTGTCCTCCAAAGCAGACAAAGAGCTGCTCAGAGCGCCTAAAGCTCTGGGTGTGTTCCAGGTAGGCACGCAAGGCACGTACCGGACACAGCAGTGAGAGGGCTGGGTCTGCCTCCTCCCGGGGCAGCGCTTGTAGGTTCACTACCTGATCTCTGAAGGGCGTGGTAGGAACCTTGGGCACATAGCCCGGACGAGGTCTTAGGATCACATGAGTGTCTGCCGGACCGAACTCCAGGCAAGTGTCGTTGGTAGAGAATGCTTGCAGGTCCCTGACCCTCTTGATGGAGGCGAGCGCGATCAGCAGGGCCGTCTTTAAAGAGAGAGCCCTGAGTCCTAGCGGCTCGAAAGGGGATCTCTGAAGACCGGTGAGGACCACCGAGAGATCCCAGGAGGGGAACAGGTTTGGCCAGGAGGGATTTAACCTCCGGGCACCTCTTAGGAACCTGACGATTAAGTCGTGCTTACCCAGGCACTTTCCGTCTACTGGGTCGTGGTGAGCTGCGATAGCGGCAACATACACCTTCAAGGTGGATGGGGACAGCCTCCCCTCCAACCTCTCCTGTAGGAACAGGAGCACAGACTTAACTGCGCACCTCTGTGGGTCTTCTGCCTGGGGAGAACACCAATTCACGAACAGACGCCATTTCAGGGCGTAGAGTTGCCTGGTAGAAGGGGCTCTGGCTTGGTTGATCGTGGCTACGACCGTGGGTGGTAGCCCAGCTAGATCTTCTGTGTCCTATCCAGGGGCCAGACGTGGAGGTTCCAGAGGTCTTGATGCGGATGCCAGAGCGTGCCCCGTCCCTGAGAAAGAAGGTCCTTCCTCAGGGGAATTCGCCAGGGAGGGTCTGTCGCGAGGAGTACGAAGTCCGAGAACCAGGCCCGGGTGGGCCAGTAAGGAGCCACGAGAGTGACTTGCTCCTCGTCCTCCCTGACCTTGCACAGCACCTGTGCAAGAAGGCTCACTGGGGGGAATGCGTACTTGCGCAGCCCCACCGGCCAGCTGTGTGCCAGTGCATCTGCCCCTAGGGGAGCCTCTGAGCGGGCGTACCAGAGCGGGCAGTGGGAGGTCTCTCGGGAGGCAAACAGGTCTACCTGGGCCTTGCCGAACCGTTCCCAAAACAGCTGAACCGAGTGGGGGTGAAGCCTCCACTCTCCTCCAGGCAAGCGTTGTCGTGACAGTGCGTCCACCATCACATTGAGGTTGTCGGGGATGCGAGTGGCACGCAGCGACCTGAGTCGGTGCTGGCTCCAAAGGAGGAGACGACGGGCGAGTTGCGACATGTGGCGGGAGCATACGCCGCCTTGGCGATTTATGTACGTGACCGCAGTGGTGCTGTCTGACCTGACCAGGACATGTTCGTCCCGAATTAACGGGAGAAACTGCCGCAGGGCTAGAAGGACGGTCAACAACTCGAGGCAGTTGATGTGCCAACGCAGCTGGGCCCTTTTCCAATGGCCTGAGGCTGCGTGCCCGTTGCAGACGGCGCCCCAACCCGATCTGGAGGCGTCAGTCGTGACCAGGACGCGTCTGGACACCTGCTGTAGGGGTACTCCAGCCCGTAAGAAACAGAGGTCTGTCCAGGGGTTGAGTGCTTTGTGGCAGGTGGGGGTGATTGTTACCCGGTGCGTGCTGTGGTGCCATGCTCGTCTCGGGACTCGGGTCTGAAGCCAGTGTTGGAGCGGTCTCATATGCATCAACCCCAGCGGCGCGACCGCCGCGGAGGATGCCATATGCCCCAGGAGCCTCTGGAAAAGATTTAAAGGGACCGCTGTGCCCGGCCTGAAGGCAGCGAGGCAGTTCAACACTGACTGGGCGCGCTCGTTGGTGAGACGTGCCGTCATTGAGACCGAGTCTAACCCCATCCCGAGAAAAGAGATGCTCTGAACTGGAGTGAGCTTGCTCTTTTCCCAGTTGACCTGAAGCCCCAAGCGGCTGAGGTGCCTGAGCACCTGGTCTCTGTGAGCGCATAGTGATTCTCGCGAGAGGGCCAGAATGAGCCAGTCGTAGAGGTAGTTGAGTATGCGGATGCCGGCTACTCGGAGCGGGGCAAGAGCTGCCTCTGCGACTTTCGTGAAGACGCGAGGAGACAGAGACAGGCCGAAGGGGAGGACTTTGTACTGATACGCCTGACCATTGAATGCAAACCGCAGGAAGGGGCGGTGTCGAGGCAGGACGGAGACGTGAAAGTACGCGTCCTTCAGGTCTACCGCTGTGAACCAATCTAGATGCCGGATGCAGGTTAGAATGTACTTCTGCGTGAGCATTTTGAATGGGAGTTTGTGCAACGTTTGGTTGAGAACTCGCAGATCCAAGATTGGTCGTAAGCCGCCGCCTTTCTTGGGCACGATGAAGTACGGGCTGTAGAAACCCTCCTTCATCTCGGTTGGAGGGACAGTCTCTATCGCGTCTTTGGCCAGAAGAGTCACGATTTACGCACGCAGGGACTGGGCGTGATCGTCGTGTACTGCGGAGAAGCGGACGCCCATGAAGGGGGGGCGGGGGCCTGGCAAACTGAATTGCATAACCGAGTCGGATGGTCCGGGCCAGCCAGCGAGATGGGTTGGGAAGTGAAAGCCACACATCCAACCTCTGCGCTAGGGGCACCAAGGGGATGATTCATTTTGACGTACCCGGTGGGGCTTCGCAGCTGGGCGGAGCAGGTAGGGCAGCGTTGGGCGGCAACGGGGCGACCCGCGGCTGGGGTTCTGAGAAAAGACTCAAAGCACTTACCTTGCTCCGCACACCCGGCAGGGGGCGGGTTAACGACTGAGGAGGAGGTCCATAGGCGTCCTCTGGACTCATCAGAACCGGCTGGCCGGGGAACAGTCATGGGGCTGGAGACGGGTGGTCCGTGTCCAGGGAGCCGGGACTGTTGAGATCTAGAGGCAAAGTGCCGTGAGAACGGCATTTGCGGGCCAGGTGACCCAGAGACATAGGAAATGGCTCTTTTATTGAGAATGTGGGTACCGCACCCCCATCTAAGGGGGGGCGGCAAATTAAATTGTTTAACAACAAAAGATTCTCCTCCCGGCCCTCCACCGGGGGACGGAGCGGTCTTACCACCTCCAGTGCTAACGTCTGTGTCACTGGGTCGTCCGTCTCAGGACCGCCTGGGAGCCTTACGGGTCCTCGAGGGAGTCCGGGAGACGGGGGGCGTCTGCTTCATGCGGTGTGCTCGACGCTGGGGCTGAGAGCTGGGCCCGGGTTGAGGCGGAGCAGGTTTCTTAGCTGCAGGGGTACGCCCTCGGCGTGCAGACGGGGCAGTGGCCTTGGCGGCAGGTTTGCGGTGAGGCAGGATATGTGAGATGGCCACCGTCTGCTTCTTCACCGCGGAGAACTGCTGGGTGAATTCCTCGACGGTGTCGCCACGGACAAGCTGGGAGACAGGGGCGTCGAGGAAGCGAACTTTGTCGGCCTCGCGCATCTCGACCAGGTTGAGCCAAAGATGACGTTCCTGGACCACAAGGGTGGCCATTGCCTGTCCGAGTGCCTGCACGGTGACCTTCGTGGCTCTGAGGGCAAGGTCGGTCGCTGAGCGCAGTTCCTGCAGCACATCGGGGTCAGGGCTACCCTCGTGCAGATCTCTGAGCACCTTGGCCTGGTGGACTTGCAGGAGGGCCATGGCGTGCAAGGCGGAGGCAGCCTGTCCCGCGGCGCTGTAGGCTTTGTGGTTGAACGAGGACGCAGTCCTACAGGCCTTGGAAGGGGGTACAGGGAGCCCGCGCCAGGTGGTAGGGTCACCGGGACAGAGATGGAGCGCAACTGCCCTATCCACCTGGGGAAATCGCCGTGTACCCGTGGGCCTATCCGCCGTTGAGGGTAGCGAGAGCGGACGAGCAGGGCTTTTGACGGACGGAGAGCGGGGCTCTCCATGACGATGTCAGCTCGTCATGCACCTCCGGGGAAAACGGGACCGGGGGGGGGGGGGGGCATGGCTGTGAGCGGCGCCCAGACCCCAGGAACCAGTCGTCCAACCGTGACGGGTGTGGGGAGGGTGGAGGTTTCCAGTCCAACCCCACCCCGACGGCGGCCCGGGCAAGCATGTCGGACATCTGCGCATCCGCCTCAATCTGTGTGTGCTGGCCCGAAGGCGGCAGCCCAGGGGAGGAGTCAGAGTCAGACACCGCGCTCTCCGATGGAGCGGCGAGCTCATCGGCTTCGAGCTCTAGAGGATAGGCAAACCGGCCCGGAGGCGAGTCGCCGTTACCTCGCGACTGGACGGAGGTCAGCGAGCGTGTCGGGGGGGCGGGTGGTCCGAGGGGGTGTACCCGGCGGAGCTGCACCCGCTGCCCTCCACAAATCGCCTCCAGCGCCAACTGCATCGTCCTCAATCCCGTGGGAAGAAGGAGCGATACGGGGGGTGGCAGGAGTGGCGTGCTTTCTGTTGAAAGCGAGCCGCGACCGCAACGCTGCCACGGTCATTCTCGCAATGAGAACATGAACAGTCCACAAACGCTGCCTCGGTGTGATCGGCGTCCAGACACACGAGACAGCGCCTGTGGCCGTCAGAAGCGGAGAGCACTCTACCGCATCCAGGAACTACACAGGGGCGGAAGGGCATCTTTATAAAGACGCGCCCTGAAAAGGGCGTTCAACACCACTGTGTATTGCTCTTTTAGAGAAATAAACTCTTTACGAAAAAATTGCTCTTTAATAACTCTTTTAGATACTGCGCTGTCGAAGCACTCAGGGGGAAACTGCATGCCGGCAGAGAAGAGAAAAGCCGCTGAAGGTGCGCCATAAATCCAACAGCAGCAGCGCGTCAGAGGATCAGAAGCAGGGTAAGTTGTGTGTAGCACAGCAGACAGCATTCACACGACCATCGGCTCCGAAGAAAATTACTGAATGAACGAGCGTATTTCTCTCGCCTTTATATCCGTATCCGGAGGCGGAGTATGCAAATACTGTTCGCCAACTCTCATTGGCCTTTTTTCATAGATCAGAGGTATCTTTCGGCGCTCAAGAGAGACCCATAGTGTCGCTTCTTCGACACGATGTCGAAGTGAGCGACAGACGGGGAACTTTAGTTATTAATTTAGTTATTTAGGGGTTGCATTTATTATGTGGGTTTGACCAAGTGTATCCAAAAGCCTTTAATTCCTAAAATAAATTGTAACGAGGTATGATGGTCAAGGAGGAGGCGAAGACGAATTGCACTTCTCAAGTCAGTGTTTAATAGCCACAGCATTACTCGCAGCTTTACAATTTACAGAAAACATAAATTTCTCAACTGTCTTATAATTCATTTGCTGCTTTCTCATAACACGCCAACACTAGACTGACGTGTGTATCTCTCTCTCTCTCTCTACTGGCTGGAGGTTCTGTGGCCATTTTTATGCCGCTCTCCCCGTGCTCACTGAAATTAGAGACAGGTGTTAGACATAATTTAGCTCAGGTGCAAGCGCCCTTACTGCTTTCTCTCCCGGACAGGCGCTTGTCCCCGCCCCCACTGCCACATAAATATTAAAACTTCTAAAACCTTGCTTTGTGCTTTGTGGCTTTATAGCAGTTAAAATGACCACCGTAACAGTTATCCTGTTTCAGTATCGTTGAACACAAGACATCAGTCATATTTAACACCAGTTTGCAAATTCAGCAACTTACCAAGTACATATACATGTACAAATACATAATTTTTTTGCATACTTTGAAAGTTCTTAAAAGGCTTGAACCCCGATAATTGCTGCTAGCAGCTATATTTATTACTATTATTAGGGGTCAAGCCCCGAAGGGGAGAAATACCTCTATTGTTTCTGTTAGTAGACTCCTCCTGTAGGAGGAAATCTATTGTTATTGACAGTTTTATTATTATTATTACTAGATTCCTCTGGTTGGAGGAAATCTATTGTTATCATTTCACACCCAAACAAATGAGGGTATGAGAGACGAAACTAATGTTGCTCAGCTTCACTTGACAGTGCGGGAAGGATCACGGAAGATCCATCGAGAACAGGCAAACTATACTAATAGCTGAATGTGCTTCAAGCTCAATATCATTACAAGTATAAAACTGACTGCAGTCTCACAATCTCAATCAACGAATCTCTGAAATTAATACAGATGAAACAGCACGACACAGTATAAAAATAATGAGACTTAACGGTTCTCAAAAGATTAAACTCAATGAAACAAACTGCACAGATTGTGCCTTGAATGTCATATGCGATAAAATCCTCTTAAAGAGACAGTAACAATTGAGCTTTCGTCCTGAACATTGACATTCCAAGTAAATAAAAAGTACAAATGGTATTATTTTTAGTTTTTTATTTCACTCTTACGTTGTAAAATGCCATGTTTTTGAATGGCATGTAAAATGTAAAAACAATCACTCAACCTCCATTGTTTCACTGGATCTGTTGCCATTTTAATGATCTAAAATACAAAGCACTGACCATTTAAAGTGTGAGCCTGTACATCTTGAAAGATTTAGAAACCATCACAGCTATGCAGTGTTATTATGTGCCTAGATAGTCTTTCAAATCAACTTAGTTTACCCCCAAAATTAATTTCTCTCATTATTTACTCACCCTCATTCCATCCCAGATGTGTATTATTTTCTTTCTTCTGCTGAACACAAATTAAGCTTTTTAGAAGAATATCTCAACCCTGTTGGACCTTTCAATGCACTTGAATGGTGATCAGAACTCAGAAGGTACAAAAATCACATAAATGCAGCATAAAAGTAATCCATACCACTCCAGTGGTTTAATCCATGCCTTCAGTGATATTATAGGTGTGGGTGAGAAACAGATCAAAATATATATATATATATATATATATATATATATATATATATATATATATATATGATTTTAAAAAAAATTTTTTATTTTTTTTATTTATTATTTACTATAAATTCTCCTCCCTGCCCAGTAGGGGTGATGTGCTTATTTAAATCACAAAAAAACAAAAAAAGAACTCTTAAGAGAGAAGAGCGCTTATGAAAGTCAAAGTAGAGATTTATAGTAAAAAATTACTTACTTAATGATCTGTTTCTCACCACTTCTCATTTACTTACAACAGAGCTGAGATATTCTTCTAAATATCTTCATTCAATTTCTGCAGAAGAAAGTCATACAATTCAGGCCACGCCCAAAATTCCCATTTTCTGGTCAAACATTTTCTAATTTGGTACATTGCTACTACAGGCCAACAGGAACCCACAAACCAAGAATTGCCCACATTCACCCCTAGGGGGCACTACAGACCACGGACAAACATCACATTTTCAAAGTGATGGCATTTCCACCCAATTTGTCTAATTCCTCTGAAACTTGGTGTACATGCCTCATTTCTCATGGGGAAGAAAAAGCCTCAATGACCCATAGTTTATGGTTTATCCTAAACCGTAGCTCCAATTGACTTGAAATTTGGTACCCATGTGTATAATTGATGTCTTTCAATTTGTTACTTAGCAAAAATGAATAAAACACAAAATGGCTTAAAGGGGCGTATTTATGTAAATGTCCACATTGCATCAATATATATATATATATATATATATATATATATATATATATATATATATGTCAATAAATCAAATGTCATTTTGACTGATGGTTTTTCACAAGATGACATCACTCTGAAGTACTATGAAAAGAATGGCCCACAATCGCCTTTAGGGGCGCTACAGGCCATTCCCAAAAGTAAAATTTTTGAGTCAAAAATTTTCTAATTTTGTACATTGATACTACAGGCCAACGGTAACCCCTAAATCAATAATAGCCAGCATTTGCCCTTAGAGGGTGCTACAGGCCATACCGAAAAGAGCCATTTTCTGGTCAAAAATGTTCACAGTGTGTACATTAATACTACAGGCCAACAGGAAATCCCACACCAAGAACTGCCCACATTTGCCTTTAGGGGGCGCTACAGGCCTTGCCCAAATGTCCCATTTTTGGGGCAGAAATTTTCTAATTTTGTACATTGATACAACAGGAAACCCCACACCAAGAATGGCCCACATTTGCCTTTAGGGGGAGCTACAAGCCATGCCCAAATGTCCTATTTTCAAAGTGATGGCATTTTCACCCCATTTATTCAATTCTTCTGAAACTTAATGTACATACCTCATTTCTCATTGGGAACAAAACAGCCTCAAGGATCCATAAGATCCGGCATGATGGATTTTCCTGTACACTGAAAATTTTTGTTTAGGATTAAGACAGAAAGACATGTTTTTTGGATTCCTCATTTATGAGGGTTTAACCCCAACCCTCTACTGATCAAATATGAATGATTTGCCATTCTGAGGAGGAATCGCATTGCTGCTTGCAGCTATATTTATTATTATTATTATTATTATTATTATTATTATTATTCTCCTTGAGCCCCAATATCTCAAAACGTCACTGGTCAAAAATTTTCTAAATTGGCACATTGATACACCATGCCAATGGGTACCCCCAAACCAAGAATGGACCACATTCGCCCATAGGTGGTGCTACAGGCCACGCCCAAAAAAAGTATTTTCAAAGTGATGGCATTTCTACGCCATTTGTCCAATTATACTGAAACTTGGTGTACATGCCTCATTTCTCATGGGGAACAAAAAAGCCTCAAGGACCCATAACTTCCGCCATGATGGATTTTCCTGTAACGTGAAAATTTGCGAAAACCTACAAAACTCTTTTTCTCCTGAACCGTAGCTCCAATTGACTTGAAATTTGGTACACATGTGTAGAATTGATGTCTTTGAAAACGTTACTTAGTAAAAATGAATACAATACAAAATGGCTGAAAGGGGCATGTTTATGTAAATGTCCACATTTTATCAATATACGTGTCAAAAAAATCAAATGTAATTTTGACTAATGGTTTTTCAAACCTAACACGCTTCAAGATGACATCACTCTGAAGTACTGCGTAAAGAATATCCCACATTCTCTATTAGGGGGCACTACAGGCCATGCCCAAAATTCCCATTTTCTGGTCAAAAATGTTCTGATTTGGTATATTGATACTACAGGCCAACAGGAATCCACAAACCAAGAATGGCCCACATTCGCCCTTAGGGGGCGCTACAGGCCACGCTCAAAATTCCCATTTTCCAGGCAAAAATTCTCTTATTTGGTACATTGATACTACAGGCCAACAGGAACCCACAAACCAAGAATTGCCCATATTCACCATTAGGGGGCGCTACAGGCTATGCCTTAATGTCCTATTTTCTGGTCAAACATTTTCAAATTTGGTGCATTGATACTACAGGCCAAAAGAAACCCACAAACCAAGAATAGCCCATATTCACCTTTAGGGGGCGCATCAGACCATGCCCAAATGTCCCACATTCAAAGTGATGGCATTTCCACCCCATTTATTAAGTTCTTCTGAAACTTAATGTACATACCTCATTTCTCAAGGTAAACAAAAAAGCCTCCAGGATCCATAAGGTCCGGCATCATGGATTTTCCTGTACACTGAAAATGTTTAGTTTAGGATTCAGACAGAAAGACATGTTTTTTGGATTTCTTCATTGGGAGGGTTTAACCCTCCCCTCTACTGACCAATTTTAAATGATTTGCCATTTTGAGGAGGAATCGCATTGCTGCTTGCAGCTATATTTATTATTATTATTCTCCTTGAGCCCCAATATCTAAAAAAGACACTGGTCAAAAATTTTCTAAATAGGCACATTGATACTCCATGCCAACGGGTACCCCCAAACCAAGAATGGACCACATTCGCCCAAAGTGATGGCATTTCTACGCAATTTGTCTAATTATACTGAAACTTGTGTACATGCCTCATTTCTCATGGGGAACAAAAAAGCCTCAAGGACCCATAACTTCCGCAATGATGGATTTTCCTGTATAGTGAAAATTTGCGAAAACCTACAAAACTCTTCTTCTCCTGAACCGTAGCTCCAATTGACTTAAAATTTGGTACACATCTGTAGAATTTATGTCTTTGAAAACGATACTTAGGAAATATTAATACGAAACAAAATGGCTGAAAGGGGCGTTTATGTAAATGTCCACATTTTATCAATATACATGTGTCAATAAATCAAATGTAATTTTGACTAATGGTTTTTCAAACCTAACATGCTTCAAGATGACATCACTCTGAAGTACTGCGTAAAGAATATCCCACATTCTCCCTTAGGGGGCGCTACAGGCCATGCCCAAAATTCCCATTTTCTGGTCAAAAATGTTCTAATTTGATATATTGATACTACAGGCCAACAGTAACCCTCAAACCAAGAATGACCCACATTCACCCTTAGGGGGCGCATCAGACCATGCCCAAATGTCCCATATTCAAAGTGATGGCATTTCATCCCCATTTGTCTAATTCTTTTGAAACTTGGTGTACATGACTCATTTCTCATGGGGAACAAAAAGCCTCAAGGACCCATAACTTCCGCCATGATGGATTTTCCAGTACACTGAAAAATTGGGAAAACCTACAAAAATCTTCTTCTCCTGAACCGTAAATCCAATTGACTTGAAATTTGGTACACTTGTGTGGAATTGATGTCTATGAAAATGTTACTTAGCAAAAATTAATACGATACAAATTGGCTGTAAGGGGCATGTTTATGTAAATGTCCACATTTAATAAATATATATGTCAATAAATCAAATGTAATTTTGACTGAGGGTTTTTCAAACCTAACATGTTTCAAGATAACATCCCTTTGAAGTACTGTGCAAAGAATTGCCCACATTCGCCCTTAGCGGTTCGCTACAGGCCACACCCAAATGTCACATTTTCAAAATGATGGCATTTTCACCACAATTTTCTAAATATTCTAAACTTGGTATACTTGCCTCATTTCTCATTGGGAACAAAAAAGCCTCAAGGACCCATAAGGTACGATTAAAAATGGCTGAAAGGGGCGTGTTTATGTAAATGTCCACATTTAATCAATATATATGTCAATAAATCAAATGTAATTTTGACTGAGGGATTTTAAAACCTGACATGCTTCAAGATAACATCCCTTTGAAGTACTGTGCAAAGAATTGCCGACATTCGCACTTAGCGGTTCGCTACAGGCCACGCCCAAATGTCACATTTTCAAAATGATGGCACTTTCACCCCAGTTTTCCAAATATTCTAAAACTTGGTATACTTGCCTCATTTCTCATTGGGAACAAAAAAGCCTCAAGGACCCATAAGGTTCTGCGTGATGGATTGTCCTGTACAGTGAAAATTTGGGGAAACATTCAAAACTCTTCTTCTCTTGAACCGTAGATCCAATTGACTTGACATTTGGTACCCATGTGTAGAATTGATGTCTTTCAATTTGTTACTTAGCAAAAATGAATACAATACAAAATGGCTGAAAGGTGCGTGTTTATGTAAATGACTGTAATTATTAAAATTATGTAATTTTGACTGATGGTTTTTCAAACCTAACATGCTTCAAGATGACATAACTATGTTGGCTTGAGAAAGCCAACATATTGTTATGTTACATACATTTATTATTATTATTATTATTATTATTATTAATACTATTTTACTTACTAAAATTTCAACAACCTTACCTCCAAGAGCTTTAATGCTATAAGTACCCAACTTGCCACAGACCTGGGGACTGTTCTGAAGTTTGCTGCTATGTCTTTTTTTACCTGGTGCGACTTAAGCTTTTTATATAAATGACGATCAAAAATGTAAAAAATCCCATTGATTTACAATGGCTGAGCAAAAATGCCCCCTCTACTGGATTAATACGGTCTACAAGTAAAATCCCATTCACTTACATTGGCTGAGCAAAGAGGCTCCCTCTGCTGGAGTAACTGTCTACCAAATGCACTTTTACTGGAGAAATCTCTCTAATGGAGCAATTCTGTCTACTAGTGGGTGGAGCTCCAAGCCAGATGGATGTAGCCTGTGTCTGCACAAAGGTGTCAATTGTGTGTTTAATGCTTGACATTTGGAACATTCACGCGATTTTATACTATTCATCTCAACAAATGGCAAAACAACTCAAAGAAATGTTTGTGAGCAGTTTTGTGTGAAACCGCGAGATGCGTCGCATCTAACGCACGAGGCCCAATGAGAGTTACTGCACAAAGGTCAGTGAGATGTGTTTTACTGCTTCCCAGTTTGAATATTCAAGCGATTTTACACAATTCAACTCAACAAATGGCATAACAACTCAAATAAATGTTTGAGCAGTTTGAAATCGGGAATCATTATTGAATTCTGGCATTATTACGGGGGTCAACAATGGCGCTGTGACGTCCTTTCAGATGCATTGTTCTAAACAGCGGAAAAAAATTAAACAAAATACTGCGTTATTTTTGCCCATTCAGATACATGGAAGAGATCATTACAAACTATAAAAGGTCTACTTTTATTTGTGTACACTTACAATAACAACAAAACCTTGAGCTCTTGTAAAATAATGAAAATAAACCGGGTGCGCCGAATCTGTCTTAGTGATCTGGTCTGATACACGTCAGAAAAATCAAGTGAAACTCCGCGAACACTTATTACACAAACATGAAACATATGTCTAAAGAAAGAAGGGATGGTCGGATCGATCCTAAAGTATCAATATTTCCGAGAATGCTGTTTCATCTGCGTTGTCTCTGACAGCACGCGATAGTGACGCGATCTCATTTTTACTCGCATCTTCAATGCGAGCAATGTTTGTCTGTTGTATGTGTTTTTAACACTTCCCTGTTTGAACTTTCAAGCGATTTTACACCATTCAACTCAACAAATGGCAAAACAACTCAAATAAATGTTTGTGTAAAACAGAGAGCAGCGTCTCGTCTAACTCACGAGCCCCGATGAGAGCTCGCATTCGCTTCTTCTTGCGTTTGAACGGACAATTTCATACAACAAAATGTCAAAATACATGATATATTGTGTTGTCTGTTTTGTCTCAAGTGATCATAAACAGTTGATGAAGAAATCGGGAATCTAAATCTAGTATCAACACTTCTGAGAATGATTATCAGCGTTGTGTCTGACAGCGCGAGGCATCTCATTTTTACTCGCATCTTCACGGAGGTTTGTCGGTTGTATGTGTTTGCTTGAATGTATTTGAACATTCACGCGATTTTACACCATTCACGCAGTCTGTATTTTATCATCTCACACCCAAACAAATGAGGTTGTGAGAGACGAAACTGATGTTGCTCAGCTTCACTTGACAGCGTTGGAATGATCACGGAAGATCCATCAAGAACAGATGAACTATTAACAGCAGAATTAGTCCATCAGGTTCTTCATGATTACAAGTTTCACAATCTCAATCAATTAATCTCTGAAATGAATACAGATGTAACAGCACGAAAATAATGAGACTTCACAGTTCTCAAAAGATTAAACTCAATGAAACAAGCCGCACAGACCTGTGCCTTGAATGAAATGCGTTTAAAATCCTCTTAAAGAGACAGTAACAATTTTCCAAGTAAATAAAAAGTACAAATGGTTTTTACCCCAAAAATAAATTTCTCTCATCGTTTACTCACCCTCATTCCATCCCAGATGTGTATTATTTTCTTTCTTCTGGTGAACACAAATTAAGCTTTTTAGAAGATTATCTCAACCCTGTTGGACCTTTCAATGACTTGAATGGTGATCAGAACTCAGAAGCTACAAAAATCACATAAATGCAGCATAAAAGTAATCCATACCACTCCAGTGGTTTAATCCATGCCTTCAGAAGTGATATTATAGGTGTGGGTTAGAAACAGACCTATATATATATATATATACTTCAAGATGACATCACTCTGAAGTACTGCGTAAAGAATATCCCACATTCTCCCTTAGGGGGCGCTACAGGCCATGCCCAAAATTCCCATTTTCTGGTCAAAAATGTTCTAATTTTGTACATTGATACTACAGGCCAACAGGAATCCACAAACCAAGAATGGCCCACATTCGCCCTTAGGGGGCGCTACAGGCCACGCCCTAAATTCCCATTTGCTGGTCAAAAATGTTCTAATTTGGTACATTGATATGTTACGACCTCTCATAAATAAGCATCAGCTCTGAGAAAAGAGAGACTACGTAACATAAACAAGAATGAGTAAACGGCCAAATCCATCAAGACGGTTTATTTACTCACAACAGACGTCATAACGAACATACCAAACACTGGACAAGCTGAAATTAACAGACAAAAACTAAAGAAACACTTGTTTGCTGGCTAGCCCACAAGATCTGTCGTCGTTTTCTTTCTCCTCCTCGTTGGCGCTTATATCACTCAGCTCCGTCAATCAGCCGCTCAAATCACGAACAGGTGCGTCCACCTAAGAGAGAGAGAGCGCGCACACGCTCCAAAGAGATAGAGCAACGCCAAGAACAACAAAGGAGGGACCAAACAAAGAAAACACAGACACAGACCGTAACACTCCCCCACCTATGAAGAAAAAAAAAAAAAAAACAACATTTCTTTTTTTTTTTTTTCTTAAGTTGAGTGTAACCTACTCGAGAAACCAAACAAACAGAAAATACATGGTAGGCTACATTATCCTCGCGAAAGAGCATCTGCCACAATATTATCATTACCCTTCTTGTGCTTAATCTCCAAGTTGTATTTTTGGGCCATCAGGGCCCAGCGCATTAAACGCTGGTTATGATTATACATGCGCGACAGAAACACCAACGGATTGTGCTCCGTATAAACCACCACAGGTAAGGAGGCAGCCCCCAAATAAACATCAAAATGTTGTAACGCAGTTAACATCACTAATGTCTCCTTCTCTATGGTCGAATAGTTCAGCTGAGGCCGGCTGAACTTAGTAGAGAAGTAAGACACAGGATGAGACAAGCCGTCAGCACCATCTTGCAAAAGGACAGCTCCCGTTCCCGTCGCACTCGCATCCACCTCCAACGTGAACGGTCGGGACAGGTCAGGGGTTAACAAGACTGGGGCACTACAAAGGAGAGACTTTGCACAATTAAAAGCATGTTGACATACGTCAGACCAGCAGAACGTTTTCTTAGGACTGCATAAAGCTGTCAAAGGTGCCACGATCGTAAAATTTTTTTTACAAAAGCACAGATAGTATCCGGCCATTCCTAAGAACCGCAGCAGTTCCCGCCGGGTCGCAGGAACAGGATACGACAAAATAGCAGTAATCTTAGAATCGATTGGTCTTACCTTTCCTCGACCAACTTGCTTACCAAGGTAAATGACAGTTGCTTTCGCGAATTCACACTTTTTCAAGTTAAGTGTGAGAGAAGCATTAGAAAGACGACTAAAAACGGTCTGTAATGTTGTCATATGCTCAGTCCAAGTGGCAGAGTAAATCACCACATCATCCAAATATACATTACATTCGTCAACATCTCTTAAAACCAACTCCATTAACCGCTGAAAAGTCGCGGGCGCGTTTCGCAGGCCGAACGCCATTCTCGTATATTGAGCAAAACGATCTGGCGTTACAAATGCAGCAATATCAGACGCACGCGAAGTCAATGGGACTTGCCAGTATCCTTTTAAAAGATCTAACTTTGTAATGTACTTCGCAGTTCCGATATTGTCGATACAATCTTCGACTCGCGGCAATGGAAATGAGTCGGGCACAGTCACCGCATTCACCTTTCGAAAGTCGGTACAAAATCTGACCGAGCCATCTGGTTTTGGAACCAAGATACAAGGAGAACTCCACGGGCTGTTACTCTGCTTTGCAAAATTATTCTGCAACAAATACTCCACTTCAGTTTTCATTACCTATCTTTTGTCCACAGAGCATCGATACGCATGTTGCTTGATTGGTAGAGCAGAACCCACATCAATATCATGGTGGAGGACTGAAGTACAAGAAGGAACATCATTGAATAAAACAAGATAGTTTTTAATCAGATTTATAATATCCTGCTTCTGATCAGCATCCAAGTAAGACAACTGCTCCGGTAGAGAATCCAAACACTCAGTTATTTAAAAGCCCGCCAGTCAGCATCTCACAGTGCATTTCCAATCCATCCTCACTAACCTGTGCATTAAACACGGACAATACAGGGTCCACTTTTTCGTTACCTGTGGCTGATTCAGATACATTAACTGTCGCGGAGGTATCATTTGATCGCTCCAAATACGCTTTCAACATGTTCACATGGCATAACCGCGTTTTCCTACGTCGATCTGGAGTATGAAGCACATAGTCAGTCTCGCTCACCCTTCTCGTAATCACATAAGGCCCCGAAAAACGTGCAGCAAGAGCAGCCCCCGGCAAGGGCAGCAGTACCAGAACCTTTTCTCCCGGCTTGATATTCCGCACAATAGCGCGCTTATCATATTGCCGCTTCATTTTCTCTTGGGAACAAACAAGTGCATGTTTTGCAGCGGCACACGCATCATGTAACCGCTCCCGACATCGCGTAACGAAATCAAGAACATTTGTTTTTGACCCTTGCTCCACCGAAAGAAATTGATCTTTTAAAACCTTTATAGGTCCCCGCACATTATGGCCAAAAACCAATTCAGCTGGGCTGAATCCAAGAGACTCTTGTCTCGCCTCACGAACAGCAAACAGCACCAGCGGGACACCATCATCCCAACCATTCTCAGTTTCAAGACAAAATTTATGCAAAGAAGATTTTAAAGTCTGATGCCAATGTTCCAGGGCACCCTGGGATTCTGGATGGTACGCGCTAGACACAGTATGAGAAATATTCAAAGCGTTCAACGTTTTTCGAAAAACCCGGGACAAAAAATTTGAGCCTTGATCAGTCTGAACTATCTTTGGAAGTCCAAAGGTAGTAAAGAATTTTATAAGCGCTTTCGTCACTGTTGCTGCCGTGATCTTACGCAACGGAACCGCCTCAGGGAATCGTGTGGCTACACACATTATTGTCAGAAGATACTGGTACCCTGTTTTAGTACGCGGAAGCGGACCAACACAATCCACAATGACTTTTTCAAAAGGTTCACCAACTGCTGGAATTGGGTGAAGCGGAGCTGGCGACACTACTTGATTAGGCTTACCAGCCATCTGACATATATGACAAGTTTTACAATATCGAGAAACTTACGTTTTTAAACCAGGCCAGAAAAAATGCTGAAGGATGCGATCATAAGTTTTAGTCACACCGAGATGTCCTGCCCAGGGATGATCATGCGCCACAGCCAACACATGCTGTCGAAATTTAGAAGGGACAACAATTTGATTCACAGCACCCCACTCATTATCTTCATCAGTGAACGTGCGTGCATTCCATTTACGCATTAAAATGTCTTTGTCCAAATAATACTGGTGCTTGCTTGATTGTGACCCTGCAACATTAACACTGGCACGACACTTCTCAAGCGTTTGATCAGTATTTTGAGCTTCGATAAGTGACTCACGAGAAACATGCAAAAATGCAGCCATCTCTGGTACAGCCACAGATTTAAGATTTAACTCAGATTCGCCTAGTCGCTGGTTAAGCAACTTACCATCTTCAGAAACATCAGCCAGCCAGGTATCGCACAACTGGACTTCATCATGCTGACATTCTGCCTTTACCTGCGCTCTTGTTGACACTGCACTAACTGAAAACACCTCAGGGAATTTATGTGCGAGTTGATCAGGATACATGTCCACCTGTGGCGTATCAACCACATGTAACACCGGCATAATCTTACCACCGGCAATATCATTTCCCATTATAAACTCAACGCCCTTTACAGGAAAAGAAGAACGAACGGCCACATTGAAACACCCAGACACTAAATCAGACGTAAGCCATACTTGATGGAGGGGAACGGGCACGAATCCCATTTCAATTCATTGTATAATAGTACTCGTCTCACATGCAGTCTCTGCGCAGAAAGGCAACACATCTGCTAACACAAAGGACTGCGACCCCCCCCCCCCCCCCCCCGTATCGCGTAATATTTTCACCACGCACTGATCCTCAACTTTTCCGGTCAAAGACACAGAACCCTCAAATACGAAAGGTTTAAAACAATCCTCAGCCCCATCACCCGGAACAGGAGAAAATGGAGGAGAGACGGTTTTAAGCAACGCCACTCCCCGAGACGGAACCACAGCATCATGTCGCGTATGTTTCTTTTTAAGACTATAACATTCAGCGATGGAATGCCCCAATCTATGACAATAACTACACTCCTTCCTAAACTTACTCCCTAAAGGCTTCACCTTAGAATCAATCTGGCAAACTTCAATTTCTTTTTGAGAACTAAGTCCTAATTCCGATGGAGACCTAACAAAAGTAGTTTTATGCATCAAAGCATATTCATCAGCCAAAATAGCTGCCTGTTGCATGGTAGTTACCTTTTGTTCATTCAAATAAAGAGCTGTACGTTCTGGAACAGAATTTTTAAACTCTTCAATAAGTATAAGTTCGCGCAGAGAATCATAATCAGTAGCCTTGCATGCTTTAATCCACCGGTCAAATAATACAATCTTTTCCCGAGTAAATTCAACGTATGTTTGGGAACCAGATTTTTTAATCGTACGAAAACGTTGCCTATAGTGCTCTGGCACTAACTCGTACGCACGCAAGATGGCATTTTTTACGGCATCATACTGAACGCTCTCCTCTAAAGATAACGACGCGCACACCTCCTGTGCTTTCCCCGTGAGCTTACACTGCAGCATCAACGACCAGGCTTCATTTGGCCATTTCAAAGCCAACGCTATACGCTCAAAAGCCTGAAAATATGCTTCAACCTCTTTCTGAAAAGCGGCACCAGGGCAATATTTTTCGCCACACTAAACGCTACTGCCGACGTAGAATCTGATATAGAGGCAGGCGCAGAATTACTGGCATCATTTGCAACTGCTACGGAGTTGGCATTACTCACTCCGGAGTCCAAACACGATCGATCTAACACAGTCTCCTTTTGTTTTTCTAATTCCAACTTTCGCAGCTGAATTTTAATATCTGCTTCAATACGAAACCTCTCCAACTGATATTCCAATTCATCTTTTCGCGCTTGAGCTTTATCCTGGGCCTCCAACTGCAGTCGAGCTAACCGTACCTTCACACGAGCCCCCACCAGAGACATTGAGGACATATCACTAGAAATTGACAACGGCTCAAATTTTGGCATAGACAATGGTGACGCTCCCATACCAACATTCAGTGGAGTAACAGGAGCTATAGGAGCCTCTTCCATTACAGCGACTAATGGTTCACTCTGCTGCATTACTTCAGCATCAGGTAACACCCCTTTTTCAATAAGACCAGCCAGCAAACAAGCTTTCAATTCTTTTTTAATTAATGCTCTAGAAACAGTTATCTTGTACTGCTGAGCAATAACAAACAAATCCTCTTTTCGACAGTTGTCCAATAATTCGACACTCGGTTGCTTAATAAAATCGTTCAAATCAAACGTCGCCATTATCAAAATAGAGAACAAGTAAGCACACTACAGACCTATCTACCTACCCACAAAACTAAAAACAACCTTTCTAATCTTCAGAGGGTTACCAGTTAAGAGATAAATCTCTCCCCCGGAATACCTCCAAAAATAACAAATTAAAACAAAAAAAACAGTAACCCGATGGAAGGTCCGGCGCTAAGCACGGCCAGCTGGATCACTCTAAATAACCGGAGTGTTAACTTACCTTGTCCCTACAACGTGATTCAATTTACTTCAGGTTTCCCAGACGAGCCCCCACTTTATGTTACGACCTCTCATAAATAAGCATCAGCTCTGAGAAAAGAGAGACTACGTAACATAAACAAGAACGAGTAAAAGGCCAAATCCATCAAGACGGTTTATTTACTCACAACAGACGTCATAACGAACATACCAAACACTGGACAAACTGAAATTAACAGACAAAAACTAAAGAAACACTTGTTTGCTGGCTAGCCCACAAGATCTGTCGTCGTTTTCTTTCTCCTCCTCGTTGGCGCTTATATCACTCAGCTCCGTCAATCAGCCGCTCAAATCACGAACAGGTGCGTCCACCTAAGAGAGAGAGAGCGCGCACACGCTCCAAAGAGATAGAGCAACGCCAAGAACAACAAAGGAGGGACCAAACAAAGAAAACACAGACACAGACCGTAACATGATACTACAGGCCAACAGGAACCTACAAACCAAGAATGGCTCACATTCGCCCTTAGGGGGCGCTACATGCCATGCCCAAATGTCATTTTTTTTAAAGTGATTGTATTTCCACCCCATTTATTTAGTTTTTCTGAAACCTGGTGAACATACCTCATTTCTCATTGTAAACAAAAACCCTCCAGGATCCATAAGGTCCGGTATGATGGATTTTCCTGTACACTGAAAATGTTTAGTTTAGGATTCAGACAGAAAGACATGTTTTTTGGATTTTTTCATTGGGAGGGTTTAACCCCAACCCTCTATTAATCAATTTTAAATGATTTGCCATTTTGAGGAGGAATCGCATTGCTGCTTGCAGCTATATTTATTAGATTCCTCCGGTAGGAGGGAATCTATTGTTATTGACAGTTTTATTATTAGATTCCTCTGATAGGAGGGAATCTATTGTTATTGACAGTTTTATTATTATTATTATTATTATTATTAGATTCCTCCGATAGGAGGGAATCTATTGTTATTGACAGTTTTATTATTATTATTATTATTATTATTATTAGATTCCTCCGATAGGAGGGAATCTATTGTTATTGACAGTATTATTATTATTATTATTATTATTATTAGATTCCTCCGATAGGATGGAATCTATTGTTATTGACAGTTTTATTATTATTATTAGATTCCTCCGATAGGAGGGAATCTATTGTTATTGACAGTGTTATTATTATTATTATTACTATTATTAGATTCCTCCGATAGGATGGAATCTATTGTTATTGACAGTTTTATTATTATTATATTCCTCCGATAGGAGGGAATCTATTGTTATTGACAGTTTTATTATTATTATTATTAGATTCCTCCGATAGGAGGGAATCTATTGTTATTGACAGTTTTATTATTATTATTATTATTAGATTCCTCCGATAGGAGGGAATCTATTGTTATTGACAGTTTTATTATTATTATTATTATTATTATTATTATTATTATTATTCTCCTTGAGCCCCAATATCTCAAAAAGTTACTGGTCAAAAATTTTCTAAATTGGCACATTGATACTCCATGCCAACGGGTACCCCCAAACCAAGAATGGCCCACATTCGCCCATAGGTGGCGCTACAGGCCACGCCCCAAAAAAATATTTTCAAAGTCATGGCATTTCCAAGCCATTTGTCCAATTATTCTCAAACCTGGTGTACATGCCTCATTTCTCATGGGGAACAAAAAAGCCTCAAGGACCCATAACTTCTGCCCTAATGGATTTTCCTGTACAGTGAAAATTTGCCAAAACCTACAAAACTCTTCTTCTCCTGAACCGTAGCTCCAATATACTTGAAATTTGGTACGCATGTGTAGAATTGATGTCTTTGAAAACGTTACTTAGCAAAAATGAATACGATATAAAATGGCTGAAAGGGGCGTGTTTATGTAAATGTCCACATTTAATCAATATATATGTCAATATATCAAATGCAATTTTGACCCAGGGTTTTTCAAACCTAACATACTTCAAGATAACATCCCTTTGAAGTACTGTGCAAAGAATTGCCCACATTCGCCCTTAGCGGTTCGCTACAGGCCACGCCCAAATGTCACATTTTCAAAATGATGGCATTTTCACCACAATTTTCGAAATATTCTAAAACTTGGTATACTTGCCTCATTTTTCATTGGGAACAAAAAAGCCTCAAGGACCCATAAGGTACGATTAAAAATGGCTGAAAGGGGCGTGTTTATGTAAATGTCCACATTTAATCAATATATAAGTCAATAAATCAAATGTAATTTTGACTTAGGGATTTTAAACCTGACATGCTTCAAGATAACATCCCTTTGAAGTACTGTGCAAAGAATTGCCGACATTCACCCTTAGCGGTTCGCTACAGGCCACGCCCAAATGTCACATTTTCAAAATGATGGCACTTTCACCCCAATTTTCCAAATATTCTAAAACTTGGTATACTTGCCTCATTTCTCATTGGGAACAAAAAAGCCTCAAGGACCCATAACTTCTGCCCTAATGGATTGTCCTGTACAGTGAAAATTTGCCAAAACCTACAAAAGTCTTCTTCTCTTGAACCGTAGATCCAATTGACTTGACATTTGGTACCCATGTGTAGAATTGATGTCTTTCAATTTGTTACTTAGCAAAAATGAATACAATACAAAATGGCTGAAAGGTGCGTGTTTATGTAAATGACCACATTGCCTCAATATATTAGTGTCAATAAACCAAATGAAAATTTGATTGATGGTTTTTCAAACCTAACATGCTTCAAGATGACATAACTATGTTGGCATGAGAAAGCCAACATATTGTTATGTTACATACATTTATTATTATTATTATTATTAATAATACTATTTTACTTACTAAAATTTCAACAACCTCACCTCTAAGAGCTTTAATGCTATAAGTACCCAACTTGCCACAGACCTGGGGACTGTTCTGAAGTTTGCTGCTATGTCTTTTTTTACCTGATGCGACTTAAGCTTTTTATATAAATGACGATCAAAAATGTAAAAAATCCCATTGATTTACAATGGCTGAGCAAAAATGCCCCCTCTACTGGATCAATACGGTCTACAAGTAAAATCCCATTCACTTACATTGGCTGAGCAAAGAGGCTCCCTCTGCTGGTGTAACTCTGTCTACCAAATGCACTTTTACTGGAGAAATCTCTCTAATGGAGCAATTCTGTCTACTAGTGGGTGGAGCTCCCGACTTTCTCAGCCAGAAGAATTTTGCCTGCGTTTGCACAAAGGTATGTCAATTGTGTGTGTTTAATGCTTGACATTTGGAACATTCACGCGATTTTATACTATTCATCTCAACAGATGGTAAAACAACTCCTATAAATGTTTTCGAGCAGTTTGTGTGAAACAGCGATAATCGTCGCGTCTAACGCACGAGCCCCGATGAGAGTTACTGCACAAGGTCAGTGAGATGTATTTTACTGCTTCCCAGTTTGAATATTCAAGCGATTTTACACTATTCAACTCAACAAATGGCAAAACAACTCAAATAAATGTTTGTGATCAGTTTTGTGTGAAACCGCGAGATGCGTCGCGTCTAACGCACGAGCCCCGATGAGAGTTACTGCACAAATAAGGTCAGTGAGATGTGTTTTACTACTTCCCAGTTTGAATATTCAAGCGATTTTACACTATTCAACTCAACAAATGGCATACAACTCAAATAAATCTTTGCGAGGAGTTTGAAATCGGGAATCATTATTGAATTCTGGCATTATTACGGGGGTCAACAATGGCGCTGTAATGTCCTTTCAGATGCATTGTTCTAAACAGCGGAAAAAACTTAAACAAAATACTGCGTCATTTTTGCCCATTCAGATACATGGAAGAGATCATTACAAACTATAAAAGGTCTACTTTTATTTGTGTACACTTACAATACAACAAAACCTTGAGCTTTTGTAAAATAACGAAAATAAACAGGGTAAATCGAATCTGTCTTTGCGATAATCTGTCTGATACGCGTCAGAAAAATCAAGTGAAACTCCGCGAACACTTATCACACAAACATGAAACATATGTCTAAAGAAAGAAGGGATGGACGGATCGATCCTAAAGTATCAATACTTCCGAGAATGATGTTTCATCTGCGTGTTCTCTGACAGCACGCAATAGTGACGCGATCTCATTTTTACTCGCGTCTTCAATGCGAGCAATGTTTGTCTGTTGTATGTGTTTTTAACACTTTCCTGTTTGAACTTTCAAGCGATTTTACACCATTCAACTCAACAAATGGCAAAACAACTCAAATAAATATTTGTGTGAAACAGAGAGCAGCGTCACGTCTAACTCACGAGCCCCGATGAGAGATCGCATTCGCTTCTTCTTGCGTTTGAACGGACACTTTCATACAACCATACATGATATATTGTCTGTTTTGTCTCAAGTGAACTAAACAGTTGATGAAGAAATCGCGAATCTAAATCTAGTATCAACACTTCCGAGAATGATTATCAGCATTGTGTCTGACAGCGCGAGGCATCTCATTTTTACTCGCATCTTCATGGAGGTTTGTCGGTTGTATGTAGTTTCACAATCTCAATCAATTAATCTCTGAAATGAATACAGATGTAACAGCACGAAAATAATGAGACTTCACAGTTCTCTAAAGATTAAACTCAATGAAACAAGCCGCACAGACTGTGCCTTGAATGAAATGCGTTTAAAATCCTCTTAAAGAGACAGTAACAATTTTCCAAGTAAATAAAAAGTAGCCTACAAATGGTTTTTACCCCAAAAATAAATTTCTCTCATCGTATACTCACCCTCATTCCATCCCAGATGTGTATTATTTCCTTTCTTCTGGTGAACACAAATTAATCTTTTTAGAAGATTATCTCAACCCTGTTGGACCTTTCAATGACTTGAATGGTGATCAGAACTCAGAAGCTACAAAAATCACATAAATGCAGCATAAAAGTAATCCATACCACTCCAGTGGTGTAATCCATGCCTTCAGAAGTGATATTATAGGTGTGGGTTAGAAACAGACCTATATATATATATATATATATATATACTTCAAGATGACATCACTCTGAAGTACTGCGTAAAGAATATCCCACATTCTCCCTTAGGGGGCGCTACAGGCCAAGCCCAAAATTCCCATTTTCTGGTCAAAAATGTTCTAATTTTGTATATTGATACTACAGACCACCAGGAATCCACAAACCAAGAATGGCCCACATTCACCCTTAGGGGGCGCTACAGGCCACGCCCTAAATTCCCATTTGCTGGTCAAAAATGTTCTAATTTGGTACATTGATACTACAGGCCAACAGGAACCCACAAACAAATAATTGCCCATATTCGCCATTAGGGGGCGCTACAGGCTATGCCCAAAATTCCCATTTTATGGTCAAAAATGTTCTAATTTGGTATATTGACACTACAGGCCAACAGAAATCCACAAACCAAGAATGTCTCACATTCGCCCTTATGGGGCGCTAAAGGCCATTCCCAAATTGCAATTTTTTTTTGTCAAAAACTTTCAAATTTGGTACATTGATACTACAGGCCAACAGGAACTCACAAACCAAGATTGGCCCACATTCACCCTTAGGGGGCGCTATAGGCCATGTCAAAAATTCCCATTTTCTGGTCAAAAATGTTCTAATGTGGTACATTGATACTGCACGCCAACAGGAACCCACAAACCAAGAATTGCCCATATTCATCATTAGGGGGCGCTACAGGCTATGCCTTAAAGTCCTATTTTTTTGGTCAAACATTTTCAAATTTGGTACATTGATACTACAGGCCAACGGGAACCCACAAACCAAGAATGGCCGACATTCACCCTTAGGGGGCGATATAGGCCATGTCCAAAATTCCCATTTTCTGGTCAATAATGTTCTAATTTGGTACATTGATACTACAGGCCAACAGGAACTCACAAACCAAGAATTGCCCGTATTCACCATTAGGGGGCGCTACAGGCTATGCCCCAATGTCCCACATTGAAAGTGATGGCATTTCCACCCCATTTTTTCAGTTCTTCTGAAACTTAATGTACATAACTCATTTCTCATTGTAAACAAAAAAGCCTCCAGGATCCATAAGATCCCGGCATCATGGACTTTCCTGTACACTGAAAATGTTTAGTTTAGGATTCAGACAGAAAGACACGTTTTTTGAATTTCTTCATTGGGAGAGTTTAACCCCAACCCTCTACTGAACAATTTTAAATGATTTGCCATTTTGAGGAGGAATCGCATTGCTGCTTGCAGCTATATTTATTATTATTATTATTATTATTATTCTCCTTGAGCCCCAATATCTCAAAAAGTCACTGGTCAAAAATTTTCTAAATTGGCACATTGATACTCCATGCCAACGGGTACCCCCAAACCAAGAATGGCCCACATTCGCCCATAGGTGGCGCTACAGGCCACGCCCCAAAAAAATATTTTCAAAGTCATGGCATTTCCAAGCCATTTGTCCAATTATTCTCAAACCTGGTGTACATGCCTCATTTCTCATGGGGAACAAAAAAGCCTCAAGGACCCATAACTTCTGCCCTAATGGATTTTCCTGTACAGTGAAAATTTGCCAAAACCTACAAAACTCTTCTTCTCCTGAACCGTAGCTCCAATATACTTGAAATTTGGTACGCATGTGTAGAATTGATGCCTTTGAAAACTTTACTTAGCAAAAATGAATACGATATAAAATGGCTGAAAGGGGCGTGTTTATGTAAATGTCCACATTTAATCAATATATATGTCAATATATCAAATGTAATTTTGACCCAGGGTTTTTCAAACCTAACATTCTTCAAGATAACATCCCTTTGAAGTACTGTGCAAAGAATTGCCCACATTCGCCCTTAGCGGTTCGCTACAGGCCACGCCCAAATGTCACATTTTCAAAATGATGGCATTTTCACCACAATTTTCGAAATATTCTAAAACTTGGTATACTTGCCTCATTTTTCATTGGGAACAAAAAAGCCTCAAGGACCCATAAGGTACGATTAAAAATGGCTGAAAGGGGCGTGTTTATGTAAATGTCCACATTTAATCAATATATAAGTCAATAAATCAAATGTAATTTTGACTGAGGGATTTTAAACCTGACATGCTTCAAGATAACATCCCTTTGAAGTACTGTGCAAAGAATTGCCAACATTCGCCCTTAGCGGTTCGCTACAGGCCACGCCCAAATGTCACATTTTCAAAATGATGGCACTTTCACCCCAATTTTCCAAATATTCTAAAACTTGGTATACTTGCCTCATTTCTCATTGGGAACAAAAAAGCCTCAAGGACCCATAACTTCTGCCCTAATGGATTGTCCTGTACAGTGAAAATTTGCCAAAACCTACAAAAGTCTTCTTCTCTTGAACCGTAGATCCAATTGACTTGACATTTGGTACCCATGTGTAGAATTGATGTCTTTCAATTTGTTACTTAGCAAAAATGAATACAATACAAAATGGCTGAAAGGTGCGTGTTTATGTAAATGACCACATTGCCTCAATATATTAGTGTCAATAAACCAAATGTAAATTTGATTGATGGTTTTTCAAACCTAACATGCTTCAAGATGACATAACTATGTTGGCTTCAGAAAGCCAACATATTGTTATGTTACATACATTTATTATTATTATTATTATTAATAATACTATTTTACTTACTAAAATTTCAACAACCTCACCTCTAAGAGCTTTAATGCTATAAGTACCCAACTTGCCACAGACCTGGGGACTGTTCTGAAGTTTGCTGCTATGTCTTTTTTTACCTGATGCGACTTAAGCTTTTTATATAAATGACGATCAAAAATGTAAAAAATCCCATTGATTTACAATGGCTGAGCAAAAATGCCCCCTCTACTGGATCAATACGGTCTACAAGTATAATCCCCTTCACTTACATTGGCTGAGCAAAGAGGCTCCCTCTGCTGGTGTAACTCTGTCTACCAAATGCACTTTTACTGGAGAAATCTCTCTAATGGAGCAATTCTGTCTACTAGTGGGTGGAGCTCCCGACTTTCTCAGCCAGAAGAATTTTGCCTGCGTTTGCACAAAGGTATGTCAATTGTGTGTGTTTAATGCTTGACATTTGGAACATTCACGCGATTTTATACTATTCATCTCAACAAATGGTAAAACAACTCATATAAATGTTTGAGCAGTTTGTGTGAAACAGCGATAATCGTCGCGTCTAACGCACGAGCCCCGATGAGAGTTACTGCACAAGGTCAGTGAGATGTATTTTACTGCTTCCCAGTTTGAATATTCAAGCGATTTTACACTATTCAACTCAACAAATGGCAAAACAACTCAAATAAATGTTTGTGAGCAGTTTTGTGTGAAACCGCGAGATGCGTCGCGTCTAACGCACGAGCCCCGATGAGTGTTACTGCACAAATAAGGTCAGTGAGATGTGTTTTACTACTTCCCAGTTTGAATATTCAAGCGATTTTACACTATTCAACTCAACAATTGGCATTACAACTCAAATAAATCTTTGCGAGGAGTTTGAAATCGGGAATCATTATTGAATTCTGGCATTATTATGGGGGTCAACAATGGCGCTGTAATGTCCTTTCAGATGCATTGTTCTAAACAGCGGAAAAAACTTAAACAAAATACTGCGTCATTTTTGCCCATTCAGATACATGGAAGAGATCATTACAAACTGTAAAAGGTCTACTGTTATTTGTGTACACTTACAATAACAACAAAACCTTGAGCTTTTGTAAAATAACGAAAATAAACAGGGTAAACCGAATCTGTCTTTGCGATAATCTGTCTGATACACGTCAGAAAAATCAAGTGAAACTCCGCGAACACTTATCACACAAACATGAAACATATGTCTAAAGAAAGAAGGGATGGACGGATCGATCCTAAAGTATCAATACTTCCGAGAATGATGTTTCATCTGCGTGTTCACTGACAGCACGCGATAGTGAGGCGATCTCATTTTTACTCGCGTCTTCAATGCGAGCAATGTTTGTCTGTTGTATGTGTTTTTAACACTTTCCTGTTTGAACTTTCAAGCGATTTTACACCATTCAACTCAACAAATGGCAAAACAACTCAAATAAATATTTGTGTGAAACAGGGAGCAGCGTCACGTCTAACTCACGAGCCCCGATGAGAGATCGCATTCACTTCTTCTTGCGTTTGAACGGACACTTTCATACAACCATACATGATATATTGTCTGTTTTGTCTCAAGTGAACATAAACAGTTGACGAAGAAATCGCGAATCTAAATCTAGTATCAACACTTCCGAGAATGATTATCAGCGTTGTGTCTGACAGCGCGAGGCGATCTCATTTTTACTCGCATCTTCATGGAGGTTTGTCGGTTGTATGTAGTTTCACAATCTCAATCAATTAATCTCTGAAATGAATACAGATGTAACAGCACGAAAATAATGAGACTTCACAGTTCTCAAAAGATTAAACTCAATGAAACAAGCCGCACAGACTGTGCCTTGAATGAAATGCGTTTAAAATCCTCTTAAAGAGACAGTAACAATTTTCCATGTAAATAAAAAGTAGGCCTACAAGTGGTTTTTACCCCCAAAATAAATTTCTCTCATCGTATACTCACCCTCATTCCATCCCAGATGTGTATTATTTTCTTTCTTCTGGTGAACACAAATGAAGCTTTTTAGAAGATTATCTCAACCCTGTTGGACCTTTCAATGACTTGAATGGTGATCAGAACTCAGAAGCTACAAAAATCACATAAATGCAGCATAAAAGTAATCCATACCACTCCAGTGGTTTAATCCATGCCTTCAGAAGTCATATTATAGGTGTGGGTTAGAAACAGACCTATATATATATACTTCAAGATGACATCACTCTGAAGTACTGCGTAAAGAATATCCCACATTCTCCCTTAGGGGGCGCTACAGGCCATGCCCAAAATTCCCATTTTCTGGTCAAAAATGTTCTAATTTTGTATATTGATACTACAGGCCAACAGGAATCCACAAACCAAGAATGGCCCACATTCGCCCTTAGGGGGCACTACAGGCCACGCCCTAAATTCCCATTTGCTGGTCAAAAATGTTCTAATTTGGTACATTGATACTACAGGCCAACAGGAACCCACAAACAAAGAATTTCCCATATTCGCCATTAGGGGCGCTACAGGCTATGCCCAAAATTCCCATTTTATGGTCAAAAATGTTCTAATTTGGTATATTGACACTACAGGCCAACAGAAATCCACAAACCAAGAATGTCTCACATTCGCCCTTAGGGGGCGCTAAAGGCCATTCCCAAATTGGCCTCAAATAAATGTTTGTGAGCAGTTTTGTGTGAAACCGCGAGATGCGTCGCGTCTAACGCACGAGCCCCGATGAGAGTTACTGCACAAAGGTCAGTGAGATGTTTTTCTGCTTCCCAGTTTGAATATTCAAGCGATTTTACACTATTCAACTCAACAAATGGCATTACAACTCAAATAAATGTTTGCGAGGAATCTGAAATCGGGAACCATTATTGAATTCTGGCATTATTACGGGGGTCAACAATGGCGCTGTAATGTCCTTTCAGATGCATTGTTCTAAACAGCGGAAAAAACTTAAACAAAATACTGCGTCATTTTTGCCCATTCAGATACATGGAAGAGATCATTACAAACTATAAAAGGTCTACTGTTATTTGTGTACACTTACAATGCAACAAAACCTTGAGCTTTTGTAAAATAACGAAAATAAACAGGGTAAATGTTTTAGGGCAGTTTGTGTTAAACAGTGAGTCGCGTCTAACGCACGCACCCCGATGCGAGATCGCTTTCGCTTCTTTTTGCGTTTGAACGGACAATTTCATACAACAAAACGTCAAATTTTATGATATATTGTGGAGTATGTTTTGTCTCAAGTGAACGTAAACAGCTGATGAAGAAATCGGGAATCTAAATCTAGTATCAACACTTCCGAGAATGATGTTTTATCTGCGTTGTGTCTGACGTACAGCACGCGCTCCGTGAGGCGATCTCATTTTTACTCGCATCTTCACGAAGGTTTGTCTGTTGAATGTGTTAACACTTTCCTGTTTGAACATTCATGCAATAAATAATGAGACTTCACAGTTCTCAAAAGATTAAACTCAATGAAACAAACTGCACAAACTGTGCCTTGAATGCACAGCACAGTGCCTTAAAGAGACAGTAACAATTGAGCTTTCGTCCTGAACATTGACATTCCAAGTAAATAAAAAGTACAAATGGTATTTACCCCCAAAATAAATTTCTCTCATCATTTACTTGCCCTCATTCCATCCCAGATGTGTATTATTTTCTTTCTTCTGGTGAACACAAATTAAGCTATTTAGAAGAATATCTCAACCCTGTTGGACCTTTCAATGCACTTGAATTGTGATCAGAACTCAGAAGCTACAAAAATCACATAAATGCAGCATAAAAGTAATCCATACCACTCCAGTGGTTTAATCCATGCCTTCTGAAGTGATATTATAGGTGTCTTGAGCCCCAATATCTAAAAAAAGTTACTGGTCAAAATTTTTCTAAATTTTGCCAAGAAGAACCCCCAAACCAAGAATATCCCACATTCTCTCTTAGGGGGCGCTACAGGCCATGCCCAAAACTCCCATTTTCTGGTCAAAAATGTTCTAATTTGGTACATTGATACTACAGGCCAACGGGAACCCACAAACCAAGAATGGCCGACATTCACCCTTAGGGGGCGATATAGGCCATGTCCAAAATTCCCATTTTCTGGTCAATAATGTTCTAATTTGGTACATTGATACTACAGGCCAACAGGAACTCACAAACCAAGAATTGCCCGTATTCACCATTAGGGGGCGCTACAGGCTATGCCCCAATGTCCCACATTGAAAGTGATGGCATTTCCACCCCATTTTTTCAGTTCTTCTGAAACTTAATGTACATAACTCATTTCTCATTGTAAACAAAAAAGCCTCCAGGATCCATAAGATCCCGGCATCATGGACTTTCCTGTACACTGAAAATGTTTAGTTTAGGATTCAGACAGAAAGACACGTTTTTTGAATTTCTTCATTGGGAGAGTTTAACCCCAACCCTCTACTGAACAATTTTAAATGATTTGCCATTTTGAGGAGGAATCGCATTGCTGCTTGCAGCTATATTTATTATTATTATTATTATTATTATTCTCCTTGAGCCCCAATATCTCAAAAAGTCACTGGTCAAAAATTTTCTAAATTGGCACATTGATACTCCATGCCAACGGGTACCCCCAAACCAAGAATGGCCCACATTCGCCCATAGGTGGCGCTACAGGCCACGCCCCAAAAAAATATTTTCAAAGTCATGGCATTTCCAAGCCATTTGTCCAATTATTCTCAAACCTGGTGTACATGCCTCATTTCTCATGGGGAACAAAAAAGCCTCAAGGACCCATAACTTCTGCCCTAATGGATTTTCCTGTACAGTGAAAATTTGCCAAAACCTACAAAACTCTTCTTCTCCTGAACCGTAGCTCCAATATACTTGAAATTTGGTACGCATGTGTAGAATTGATGCCTTTGAAAACTTTACTTAGCAAAAATGAATACGATATAAAATGGCTGAAAGGGGCGTGTTTATGTAAATGTCCACATTTAATCAATATATATGTCAATATATCAAATGTAATTTTGACCCAGGGTTTTTCAAACCTAACATTCTTCAAGATAACATCCCTTTGAAGTACTGTGCAAAGAATTGCCCACATTCGCCCTTAGCGGTTCGCTACAGGCCACGCCCAAATGTCACATTTTCAAAATGATGGCATTTTCACCACAATTTTCGAAATATTCTAAAACTTGGTATACTTGCCTCATTTTTCATTGGGAACAAAAAAGCCTCAAGGACCCATAAGGTACGATTAAAAATGGCTGAAAGGGGCGTGTTTATGTAAATGTCCACATTTAATCAATATATAAGTCAATAAATCAAATGTAATTTTGACTGAGGGATTTTAAACCTGACATGCTTCAAGATAACATCCCTTTGAAGTACTGTGCAAAGAATTGCCAACATTCGCCCTTAGCGGTTCGCTACAGGCCACGCCCAAATGTCACATTTTCAAAATGATGGCACTTTCACCCCAATTTTCCATATATTCTAAAACTTGGTATACTTGCCTCATTTCTCATTGGGAACAAAAAAGCCTCAAGGACCCATAACTTCTGCCCTAATGGATTGTCCTGTACAGTGAAAATTTGCCAAAACCTACAAAAGTCTTCTTCTCTTGAACCGTAGATCCAATTGACTTGACATTTGGTACCCATGTGTAGAATTGATGTCTTTCAATTTGTTACTTAGCAAAAATGAATACAATACAAAATGGCTGAAAGGTGCGTGTTTATGTAAATGACCACATTGCCTCAATATATTAGTGTCAATAAACCAAATGTAAATTTGATTGATGGTTTTTCAAACCTAACATGCTTCAAGATGACATAACTATGTTGGCTTGAGAAAGCCAACATATTGTTATGTTACATACATTTATTATTATTATTATTATTAATAATACTATTTTACTTACTAAAATTTCAACAACCTCACCTCTAAGAGCTTTAATGCTATAAGTACCCAACTTGCCACAGACCTGGGGACTGTTCTGAAGTTTGCTGCTATGTCTTTTTTTACCTGATGCGACTTAAGCTTTTTATATAAATGACGATCAAAAATGTAAAAAATCCCATTGATTTACAATGGCTGAGCAAAAATGCCCCCTCTACTGGATCAATACGGTCTACAAGTATAATCCCATTCACTTACATTGGCTGAGCAAAGAGGCTCCCTCTGCTGGTGTAACTCTGTCTACCAAATGCACTTTTACTGGAGAAATCTCTCTAATGGAGCAATTCTGTCTACTAGTGGGTGGAGCTCCCGACTTTCTCAGCCAGAAGAATTTTGCCTGCGTTTGCACAAAGGTATGTCAATTGTGTGTGTTTAATGCTTGACATTTGGAACATTCACGCGATTTTATACTATTCATCTCAACAAATGGTAAAACAACTCCTATAAATGTTTTCGAGCAGTTTGTGTGAAACAGCGATAATCGTCGCGTCTAACGCACGAGCCCCGATGAGAGTTACTGCACAAGGTCAGTGAGATGTATTTTACTGCTTCCCAGTTTGAATATTCAAGCGATTTTACACTATTCAACTCAACAAATGGCAAAACAACTCAAATAAATGTTTGTGAGCAGTTTTGTGTGAAACCGCGAGATGCGTTGCGTCTAACGCACGAGCCCCGATGAGTGTTACTGCACAAATAAGGTCAGTGAGATGTGTTTTACTACTTCCCAGTTTGAATATTCAAGCGATTTTACACTACTCAACTCAACAAATGGCATTACAACTCAAATAAATCTTTGCGAGGAGTTTGAAATCGGGAATCATTATTGAATTCTGGCATTATTACGGGGGTCAACAATGGCGCTGTAATGTCCTTTCAGATGCATTGTTCTAAACAGCGGAAAAAACTTAAACAAAATACTGCGTCATTTTTGCCCATTCAGATACATGGAAGAGATCATTACAAACTGTAAAAGGTCTACTGTTATTTGTGTACACTTACAATAACAACAAAACCTTGAGCTTTTGTAAAATAACGAAAATAAACAGGGTAAACCGAATCTGTCTTTGCGATAATCTGTCTGATACACGTCAGAAAAATCAAGTGAAACTCCGCGAACACTTATCACACAAACATGAAACATATGTCTAAAGAAAGAAGGGATGGACGGATCGATCCTAAAGTATCAATACTTCCGAGAATGATGTTTCATCTGCGTGTTCACTGACAGCACGCGATAGTGAGGCGATCTCATTTTTACTCGCGTCTTCAATGCGAGCAATGTTTGTCTGTTGTATGTGTTTTTAACACTTTCCTGTTTGAACTTTCAAGCGATTTTACACCATTCAACTCAACAAATGGCAAAACAACTCAAATAAATATTTGTGTGAAACAGGGAGCAGCGTCACGTCTAACTCACGAGCCCCGATGAGAGATCGCATTCGCTTCTTCTTGCGTTTGAACGGACACTTTCATACAACCATACATGATATATTGTCTGTTTTGTCTCAAGTGAACATAAACAGTTGATGAAGAAATCGCGAATCTAAATCTAGTATCAACACTTCCGAGAATGATTATCAGCGTTGTGTCTGACAGCGCGAGGCATCTCATTTTTACTCGCATCTTCATGGAGGTTTGTCGGTTGTATGTAGTTTCACAATCTCAATCAATTCATCTCTGAAATGAATACAGATGTAACAGCACGAAAATAATGAGACTTCACAGTTCTCTAAAGATTAAACTCAATGAAACAAGCCGCACAGACTGTGCCTTGAATGAAATGCGTTTAAAATCCTCTTAAAGAGACAGTAACAATTTTCCAAGTAAATAAAAAGTAGGCCTACAAATGGTTTTTACCCCCAAAATAAATTTCTCTCATCGTATACTCACCCTCATTCCATCCCAGATGTGTATTATTTTCTTTCTTCTGGTGAACACAAATGAAGCTTTTTAGAAGATTATCTCAACCCTGTTGGACCTTTCAATGACTTGAATGGTGATCAGAACTCAGAAGCTACAAAAATCACATAAATGCAGCATAAAAGTAATCCATACCACTCCAGTGGTTTAATCCATGCCTTTAGAAGTGATATTATAGGTGTGGGTTAGAAACAGACCTATATATATATATACTTCAAGATGACATCACTCTGAAGTACTGCGTAAAGAATATCCCACATTCTCCCTTAGGGGGCGCTACAGTCCATGCCCAAAATTCCCATTTGCTGGTCAAAAATGTTCTAATTTGGTACATTGATACTACAGGCCAACAGGAACCCACAAACAAAGAATTTCCCATATTTGCCATTAGGGGCGCTACAGGCTATGCCCAAAATTCCCATTTTATGGTCAAAAATGTTCTAATTTGGTATATTGACACTACAGGCCAACAGAAATCCACAAACCAAGAATGTCTCACATTCGCCCTTAGGGGGCGCTAAAGGCCATTCCCAAATTGCACATTTTTTTGTCAAAAACTTTCTAATTTGGTACATTAATACTACAGGCCAACAGGAACCTACAAACCAAGAATGGCTCACATTCGCCCTTAGGGGGCGCTACAGGCCATGCCCAAATGTCATTTTTTCAAAGTGATTGTATTTCCACCCCATTTATTTAGTTTTTTTGAAACCTGGTGAACATACCTCATTTCTCATTGTAAACAAAAAACCCTCCAGGATCCATAAGGTCCGGCATGATGGATTTTCCTGTACACTGAAAATGTTTAGTTTAGGATTCAGACAGAAAGACATGTTTTTTGGATTTTTTCATTGGGAGGGTTTAACCCCAACCCTCTATTGATCAATTTTAAATGATTTGCCATTTTGAGGAGGAATCGAATTGCTGATTGCAGCTATATTTATTATTATTCTTCTCCTTGAGCCCCAATATCTCAAAAAGTCACTGGTCAAAAATTTTCTAAATTGGCACATTGATAGTACCCATGGTGTACATGCCTCATTTCTCATGGGGAACAAAAAAGCCTCAAGGACCCATAACTTCCGCCATGATGGATTTTCCTGTACAGTGAAAATTTGCCAAAACCTACAAAACTCTTCTTCTCCTGAACTGTAGCTCCAATTGACTTGAAATTTGGTACACGTGTGTAGAATTGATGTCTTTGAAAACGTTACTTAGCAAAAACGAATACGATATAAAATGGCTGAAAGGGGTGTGTTTATGTAAAGTCCACATTTAATCAATATATATGTCAATATATCAAATGTAATTTTGACTGAGGGTTTTTCAAACCTAAAATTCTTCAAGATAACATCCCTTTGAAGTACTGTGCAAAGAATTGCCCACATTCGCCCTTAGCGGTTCGCTACAGGCCACGCCCAAATGTCACATTTTCAAAATGATGGCATTTTCACCACAATTTTCGAAATATTCTAAAACTTGGTATACTTGCCTCATTTCTCATTGGGAACAAAAAAGCCTCAAGGACCCATAAGGTACGATTAAAAATGGCTGAAAGGGGCGTGTTTATGTAAATGTCCACATTTAATCAATATATATGTCAATAAATCAAATGTAATTTTGACTGAGGGATTTTAAAACCTGACATGCTTCAAGATAACATCCTTTTGAAGTACTGTGCAAAGAATTGCCGACATTCGCCCTTAGCGGTTAGGGTTAGGGTTAGGGTGTTAGGGTCAACCGGCCCCCCCCATAACAGTCTCCCCAGACTGCCACAGTTTGATTAGGGGGCTCGGAGAAAGGCACTGGCAGGCGCATGTTTCTGGTGAACCGATCGACCTTTGCCTGATTTACAAGAAAGAGGTAGTCCTATCTGTGCCTATTTGTGCCCACCACATGGCCTTTAGAGACTTTCGGCATCTAGGCTTTAAGAATCTCTTGATTCAACAGCAATCCTAGCTCCATTTTCTCCACTCTATCCCTATTCCAAAAAGGTTCCTTTCCTGCGCCTATTTGTGCCCGCCACATGGCCTTTGGAGACTTTTGGCTATTTGATTTAAAACTCCTTTTTGAGGGACCCTCTCACTATCCTATCCATCAGTCTATCAACAGCAATCCTAGCTCCATTTTCTTCCACTCTATCCCTATTCCAAAAAGGTTCCTTTCCTGCACCTATTTGTGCCCACCACATGGCCTTTGGAGACTTTTGGCTATTTGATTTAAAACTCCTTTTTGAGGGACCCTCTCACTATCCTATCCATCAGTCTATCCTTGTTCTGAGAAGAATCTCCCATCTGACTACCCCCCAGAAAGGATTTCTTTAAAGGGGAATATTAGTGACACCTCATCAGTAGTAAGCCCCAGACTCCTCGGGTGTTTCAACCTTTTCTTACTATACACCCTCCTCTGGGGAGGTCCGCCATAGGGGATCAGTCCTAGGCGTGTGTCACAATGCCCAATTAGGGTTAGGGTTAGGGGTTAGGGGTTAGGGTTAGGGTTAGGGGTAATTACGAGTTTCAACCTCATTATCTCCACCCTCATTTGCATATCGAATCTGATTGGCTGGATTGTTTCACAGATCAATCTTTAGAACGGTCTGTCCGATTTTGCCAAGCTTGGTGTCATCGAACTCAGAATTCCGTCGTTCTTCATGTGACGGGGCCAGATGAACAGAAAAAGAAAGCATTAGAAATGTAGCACTTAAAAAGGAAAACAGTCATTTGCATGTAGGTTTTGAGTGGTGGAAAAAGTCACCTGCACGCCTTTAAGATTTGCATGAATACGACTATAGAGGAGACGTGGTAATGAACGCATTTTTCACAAGAACGACGTTTCTTCTTTCCTGCGCATTTTGGCAGCATGTAGGCCTGCAGCACGTTAGCTTTGGGCAACAATAATAGCATTTAATTTGATTTGTAAACAGCCCTTTGCGGTTTAAATACTGTTTATATTTCAGTTGAGCAACTGAAATCAGTATCATATCCATGTATCACTCCTGAAATGTTTTTGTAGGAATTTTTGGGTGGGATGAACTCAATCCTTTTATTATTATCATCTCATGAAATGTATCGGACCATGCTTGTGAGGAGGAGATCATTCTGTTGCAAGCAGAGCAGACTTGAGTCCAGTAAATATTTAAAGAAATTGTTCCAAAATTGAGCGCACGAAGAGCTACATTTGTAAGGACCCTTCAGATTTTAAAAATGCAACTTAAAGGCTTGAATCCCTCTGCTCCCAACCACCAGCACGTGGTAATAGCTTAGCCCCCGCAGCTGGGCGGCAGTCCATACAATGTCAGTCTATGGAAAAATGTTTGTCTGTGGGTGGCTGCTGTTCTGAAGGTGCTGGCGGTGTGGGCCTGCGGGTTTCCGAGAAGACCAGCGTTGGCGCCGTGACTCTGGCAGGTACGTTTGCGGAGATACGGGGCTTGGCCCGCATCCTATGTGGTCCGTGCTGTAGCGGAATTTGACAGCTGTCCGGCGTGGTTGGTTGCCCCGCTGGCGTCCCGGGGGACCGTGCTAGGAGCGCATTTGGGGGCGTTTGGAGTCCATTGGTGTAGGTTTGAGTGGAGTGTTTTCGGGGGCCCGTGGCAGCCTTAGGTCAGGTCAGAGCAGGATATAGGATAGAAACTACCGACGGCGAACACGCCATCGTCTTTAACTTTGGTTCCGCTGGTCCGATTTTTAAAAAAATGTTATGTTCTATATGTGATCCTCTAGCTATCTGATTGACTTTGTCCTCGATCAGTCTTAAGAGTTTTTAGTCTCAAAAACATACTTCTCTTATGGTCTAACTTGCTCTATAGTGTGTAAATGTTGTGTCTTCTTGATCAGTGTGACTTGTATTTAGTTTGGAAATGTGTTCTGTTCAGAAGTTGGTTATGTTTAGAGTTAAAGTTGAATAAACTGATACAATCTTAATTTGTGTAAGCCTGGTGTCTTTTTGATACTTTTGACTTTTATTAGCTTAGAAGTTGGGTTAGGTTAAGAAGTTAGGTTAGGTTAGAATAAGGTTAGTTAGGGTTAGGTTAGGTTATGGGATATAGGGATGAAAACCACCCATTTTGTGAAGCCATGCGGTAAGACAGAGAATGTGAGGAAGCTTGATCAGGTAAAGTGATCCCTGACATGCTAGCGGCAGCTCCTTCGTGACCGCAGCAGTGCCAAGCAGAAATGCCATGCTTTCCTGGGCAGGATGACAGTAGAAGTCAATGGGTTCTCTTGGTTAATAGAATAAACTGGCTTTCGGCGCACTGTGATAAATTTATAAAGGCCTATGTCAATTTACCGTGTCTTTACTGTAATAAAACGGGTTACCCTGGGGCTAGGCACACAAAACTGCAATATGTTTCTCGTGGAAAGAGCCCGATAGAGTGTACAAAGTTTGGGAATGATCACTCGTTCGTAGCCAACACGGCGGCCTAAAACGTACTCGTTTCACAGAGGCTTTATGAAGCATATGAACTATATGAAGCATATTTTTACTGTAATAAAATGGGTTCCCATTGGGCTAGGCACACAAAAATGTAATATGTTTCTCAAGGAAAGACCCCCATAGTCTGTGCAAAGTTTGGGAACGATCGCTCGTTCGTAGCCAACACGGTGGACTAAAACGTACTCGTTTCACAGACGCTTTATAGAAGGCCGACTTTATTAAGCATATTTTTACTGTAATAAAATGGGTTCCCATGTTGCTGGGCACACAAAAGTGTAATATGTTACTTGTGGAAAGACCCCCATAGTCTGTGCAAAGTTTGGGAACGATTGCTCGTTCGTAGCCAACACGGCGGCCTAAAATGTACTCGTTTCACAGACGCTTTATAGAAGGCCGACTTTATTAAGCATATTTTTACTGTAATAAAATGGGTTCCCATGGGGCTGGGCACACAAAAGTGTAATATGTTACTTGTGGAAAGACCCCCATAGTCTGTGCAAAGTTTGGGAACGATTGCTCATTCGTAGCCAACACGGCGGCCTAAAACGTACTCGTTTCACAGAGGCTTTATAGAAGGCAGACTTTATTAAGCATATTTTTACTGTAATAAAATGGGTTCCCATGGGGCTGGGCACACAAAAGTGTAATATGTTTCTTGTGGAAACACCCCCCTAGTGTGTGCAAAGTTTGGGAACGATCGCTCGTTCGTAGCCAACACGGCGGCCTAAAACGTACTCGTTTCACAGACGCTTTATAGAAGGCCGACTTTATTAAGCATATTTTTACTGTAATAAAATGGGTTCCCATGGGGCTGGGCACACAAAAGTGTAATATGTTTCTCGTGGAAAGACCCCCATACTCTCTGCAAAGTTTGGGAACAATCGCTCGTTCGTAGCCAACACGGCGGCCTAAAACGTACTCGTTTCACAGAGGCTTTATAGAAGGCCGACTATATGAAGCATATTTTTACTGTAATAAAATGGGTTCCCATTGGGCTAGGCACACAAAAATGCAATATGTTTCTCTTGGAAAGACCCCCATAGTCTGTGCAAAGTTTGGGAACGATTGCTCGTTCGTAGCCAACACGGCGGCCTAAAACGTACTCGTTTCACAGAGGCTTTATAGAAGGCAGACTTTATTAAGCATATTTGTACTGTAATAAAATGGGTTCCCATGGGGCTGGGCACACAAAAGTGTAATATGTTTCTTGTGGAAACACCCCCCTAGTGTGTGCAAAGTTTGGGAACGATCGCTCGTTCGTAGCCATCACGGCGGCCTAAAACGTACTCATTTCACAGACGCTTTATAGAAGGCCGACTTTATTAAGCATATTTTTACTGTAATAAAATGGGTTCCCATGGGGCTGGGCACACAAAAGTGTAATATGTTACTTGTGGAAAGACCCCCATAGTCTGTGCAAAGTTTGGGAACGATTGCTCGTTCGTAGCCAACACGGCGGCCTAAAACGTACTCGTTTCACAGAGGCTTTATAGAAGGCAGACTTTATTAAGCATATTTTTACTGTAATAAAATGGGTTCCCATGGGGCTGGGCACACAAAAGTGTAATATGTTTCTTGTGGAAACACCCCCCTAGTGTGTGCAAAGTTTGGGAACGATCGCTCGTTCGTAGCCAACACGGCAGCCTAAAACGTACTCGTTTCACAGAGGCTTTTATAGAAGGCAGACTTTATTAAGCATATTTTTACTGTAATAAAACGGGTTACCCTGGGGCTAGGCACACAAAACTGCAATATGTTTCTCGTGGAAAGAGCCCGATAGAGTGTACAAAGTTTGGGAATGATCACTCGTTCGTAGCCAACACGGCGGCCTAAAACGTACTCGTTTCACAGAGGCTTTATAGAAGGCAGACTTTATTAAGCATATTTTTACTGTAATAAAATGGGTTCCCATGGGGCTGGGCACACAAAAGTGTAATATGTTTCTTGTGGAAACACCCCCCTAGTGTGTGCAAAGTTTGGGAACGATCGCTCGTTCGTAGCCAACACGGCGGCCTAAAACGTACTCGTTTCACAGACGCTTTATAGAAGGCCGACTTTATTAAGCATATTTTTACTGTAATAAAATGGGTTCCCATGGGGCTGGGCACACAAAAGTGTAATATGTTACTTGTGGAAAGACCCCCATAGTCTGTGCAAAGTTTGGGAACGATCGCTCGTTCGTAGCCAACACGGCGGCCTAAAACGTACTCGTTTCACAGACGCTTTATAGAAGGCCGACTTTATTAAGCATATTTTTACTGTAATAAAATGGGTTCCCATGGGGCTGGGCACACAAAAGTGTAATATGTTACTTGTGGAAAGACCCCCATAGTCTGTGCAAAGTTTGGGAACGATTGCTCGTTCTTAGCCAACACGGCGGCCTAAAACGTACTCGTTTCACAGACGCTTTATAGAAGGCCGACTTTATTAAGCAAATTTTTACTGTAATAAAATGGGTTCCCATGGGGCTGGGCACACAAAAGTGTAATATGTTACTTGTGGAAAGACCCCCATAGTCTGTGCAAAGTTTGGGAACGATTGCTCGTTCGTAGCCAACACGGCGGCCTAAAACGTACTCGTTTCACAGACGCTTTATAGAAGGCCGACTTTATTAAGCATATTTTTACTGTAATAAAATGGGTTCCCATGGGGCTGGGCACACAAAAGTGTAATATGTTTCTCGTGGAAAGACCCCCATACTCTCTGCAAAGTTTGGGAACAATCGCTCATTCGTAGCCAACACGGCGGCCTAAAACGTACTCGTTTCACAGAGGCTTTATAGAAGGCCGACTATATGAAGCATATTTTTACTGTAATAAAATGGGTTCCCATAGGGCTAGGCACACAAAAATGCAATATGTTTCTCGTGGAAAGACCCCCATAGTCTGTGCAAAGTTTGGGAACGATTGCTCGTTCGTAGCCAACACGGCGGCCTAAAACGTACTCGTTTCACAGAGGCTTTATAGAAGGCAGACTTTATTAAGCATATTTTTACTGTAATAAAATGGGTTCCCATGGGGCTGGGCACACAAAAGTGTAATTTGTTTCTTGTGGAAACACCCCCCTAGTGTGTGCAAAGTTTGGGAACGATCGCTCGTTCGTAGCCAACACGGCGGCCTAAAACGTACTCGTTTCACAGAGGCTTTATAGAAGGCCGACTTTATTAAGCATATTTTTACTGTAATAAAATGGGTTCCCATTGGGCTAGGCACACAAAAATGCAATATGTTTCTCGTGGAAAGACCCCCATAGTCTGTGCAAAGTTTGGGAACGATTGCTCGTTCGTAACGGCGGCCTAAAACGTACTCGTTTCACAGAGGCTTTATAGAAGGCAGACTTTATTAAGCATATTTTTACTGTAATAAAATGGGTTCCCATGGGGCTGGGCACACAAAAGTGTAATATGTTTCTTGTGGAAACACCCCCCTAGTGTGTGCAAAGTTTGGGAACGATCGCTCGTTCGTAGCCATCACGGCGGCCTAAAACGTACTCGTTTCACAGACGCTTTATAGAAGGCCGACTTTATTGAGCATATTTTTACTGTAATAAAATGGGTTCCCATGGGGCTGGGCACACAAAAGTGTAATATGTTTCTCGTGGAAAGACCCCCATAGTCTGTGCAAAGTTTGGGAACAATCGCTCATTCGTAGCCAACACGGCGGCCTAAAACGTACTCGTTTCACAGAGGCTTTATGAAGCATATGAACTATATGAAGCATATGTTTACTGTAATAAAATGGGTTCCCATTGGGCTAGGCACACAAAAATGCAATATGTTTCTTGTGGAAAGACCCCCATAGTCTGTGCAAAGTTTGGGAACGATCGCTCGTTCGTAGCCAACACGACGGCCTAAAACGTACTCGTTTCACATTGGACCATTATTGTTTAACCCCCACTGGGTGGCAGTCTATACAATGTGAGTCTATGGAAAAGTGCTCACAAATGCTAAGAGTTTTTGACATCTGAGGTGTTCTGTTGCAAAAATGATTTTTATTGTCATTCTGAATTTTGCAAGCACAGTGTTAAAGTGAATAATTCAGGTGGAATCATACAATTACACAAGGAAAGTTTTATTGACAGAACAATAAGGATAATAACAAGAATTACGAAAATAATAATAATAACATGAATAATTATAATAATTCATTTAATTTATGAAGTGCTTTTCTAGACACGGATGAGAGACAGACATTCACAGCAAAGGCTGCCCATTTAACTGGCCATATATATATATATAAAATCCGCATGTTTTAAAAACATTGCTGTAAAATAATGTTTTAAGCAGCATAACTTGCGTTCAAAATCATTATACAGTATGAACAGGAACATAGTTTGTATTTTTCCTGTTAGATTTCTTTTGCAAGTATTTGTAAACTTCAATTTTATTGATAAATCATTCATATTTCAAGTGAACGGCTGTTCTTAAGTGGACGCCCCCTAAAGGCTCAGCATTGAAACTGTCTGTGATTCTGTGTTAAAAAATCCACATTTTAGCAGTTTTGCACAGTGCAGATCTCAATATGTCCACTTTGTGTATGTGTGTGTATGTGTGTATATATTTGTAGCTGTAAGTCGTAAATCTATCTTTCTGTCTATCTAACTAACTATCTGTCTGACTGTGTCTGTCTGTCTATCTGTCTATCTATCTCACTATCTGCCCGTCTGTCTATCTGTCTGTCTGTCTATCTAACTATCTGTCTATTTGTCTATCTATCTAACTATCTGTCTTTCTGTCTATCTATCTAACTATCTGTCTGTCTGTCTTTCTATCGAACTATCTGTCTGTCTGTCTATCTATCTAACTATCTGTCTGTCTGTCTGTCTATCTATCTATCTGTCTGTCTGTCTATCTATCTAACTATCTGTCTGTCTGTCTATCTAACTATCTGTCTATCTAACTATCTGTCTGTCTGTCTATCTAAATGTCTGTCTGTCTGTCTATCTGTCTATCTAACTATCTGTCTATTTGTCTATCTATCTAACTATCTGTCTTTCTGTCTATCTATCTAACTATCTGTCTGTCTGTCTTTCTATCGAACTATCTGTCTGTCTGTCTATCTATCTAACTGTCTGTCTGTCTGTCTATCTAACTATCTGTCTGTCTGTCTATCTATCTAACTATCTGTCTGTCTGTCTATCTAACTATCTGTCTGTCTGTCTATCTAACTATCTGTCTGTCTATCTATCTAAATGTCTGTCTGTCTGTCTATCTTTCTGCCTATGTGTCTATTTGTTTCTCTGTCTGTGTTTGTGTGTCTGTCTGTAACTAATGAAGCTTTTAAATAAAGTTTAAACTTTTTACTATCATTATTATTATTATTTCATGATATTTCTTTTACTTGTATGTGAGGAGTATTTTTGAGTCCAGTTAATTGTATCAAAGAAATGTTTCAAAAAATGAAATAAATAAAAAAAACAAATAGCAGAAGGATGTTTTGTTTTTGTGGTATCGAGTCTCCATCTGGTGGTCATTTACAGCAACTTCATATTCTACTCTATAAAGTCCCAAACAGACTGCTATATTTGATTCCTACTGTAAGACTGTTAATAACAAATGAAAGAAATGAACCCAAGTAAATATAGCAAGACCCTTTGCATTTATTTGACTTGTTTGTGAGGAGGATGTTTTGGAGTCCAGTTCATTTTATTAAAAAAATGTTTCCAGAAATGAAGTAAATTCAAACAAATTACAGGTGGACTTGTAAACATTTTGTTGTTGTTGTTGTGAGAAAACAAACTGCACCAAATATTGCCCTTATAACTTTATAAAATAAAGTTACCATTGGTTTAAAGTTGTAAGTGGGAAAGTGCAATTCTCCATCAGTCCACTAGGGCTAACCCCCAGTCCGCTGGGGTTAGTTGGGGTTAAATCGCTAGATGACCCTAACCCCTAGCCCCGGGGGTTAAAAACTCTGTAGGTAGGTATAGAGGTAATTACGAGTTTCACCCTCATTATCTCCACCCTCATTTGCATATCGAATCTGATTGGCTGGATTGTTTCATTTATATACTTGGTATGCTGTACTTTATGAACATGAGAGTGAACTTGAGACTTTGAATGCACTACAAGAGTCATCTGATACTTTTAAACTATCTTTTAAACAAGAATGGTAAAGTTTCCCCTCTCGGGCTCATTATTTAATTAGTATTATGTCTGTTTCACATAGAAAGGTTTGTGTCAGTTTGTCTAAATGATAGTTGGCAAGTGGATATGGTGAGTGAGGAATATTTTTTGAGTCCAGTTAATTGTATTAAAGAAATGTTTCCAAAAGTCAATTAAATGTAAACAAATAACAGGTGGACTTGTAAACATTTTGTTGTTGTTGTGAGAAAACAAACTGCACCAAATATTGCCCTTATAACTTTATAAAATAAAGTTACCATAGGTTTAAAGTTGTAAGTGGGAAAGTGCAATTCTCCATCAGTCCACTAGGGCTAACCCCAGTCCGCTGGGGTTAGTTGGGGTTAAATCGCTAGATGACCCTAACCCCTAGCCCCGGGGGTTAAAAACTCTGTAGGTATAGAGGTAATTACGAGTTTCACCCTCATTATCTCCACCCTCATTTGCATATCGAATCTGATTGGCTGGATTGTTTCACAGATCAATCTTTAGAACGGTCTGTCCGACTTGAGTCCAGTAAATATTTAAAGAAATTGTTCCAAAATTGAGCGCACGAAGAGCTACATTTGTAAGGACCCTTCAGATTTTAAAAATGCAACTTAAAGGCTTGAATCCCTCTGCTCCCTACCACCAGCACGTGGTAATAGCTTAGCCCCCGCCGCTGGGCGGCAGTCCATACAATGTCAGTCTATGGAAAAATGTTTGTCTGTGGGTGGCTGCTGTTCTGAAGGTGCTGGCGGTGTGGGCCTGCGGGTTTCCGAGAAGACCAGCGTTGGCCCCGTGACTCTGGCAGGTACGTTTGCGGAGATACGGGGCTTGGCCCGCATCCTATGTGGTCCGTGCTGTAGCGGAATTTGACAGCTGTCCGGCGTGGTTGGTTGCCCCGCTGGCGTCCCGGGGGACCGTGCTAGGAGCGCATTTGGGGGCGTTTGGAGTCCATTGGTGTAGGTTTGAGTGGAGTGTTTTCGGGGGCCCGTGGCAGCCTTAGGTCAGGTCAGAGCAGGATATAGGATAGAAACTACCGACGGCGAACACGCCATCGTCTTTAACTTTGGTTCCGCTGGTCCGATTTTTTAAAAAATGTTATGTTCTATATGTGATCCTCTAGCTATCTGATTGACTTTGTCCTCGATCAGTCTTAAGAGTTTTTAGTCTCAAAAACATACTTCTCTTATGGTCTAACTTGCTCTATAGTGTGTAAATGTTGTGTCTTCTTGATCAGTGTGACTTGTATTTAGTTTGGAAATGTGTTCTGTTCAGAAGTTGGTTATGTTTAGAGTTAAAGTTGAATAAACTGATACAGTCTTAATTTGTGTAAGCCTGGTGTCTTTTTGATACTTTTGACTTTTATTAGCTTAGAAGTTGGGTTAGGTTAAGAAGTTAGGTTAGGTTAGAATAAGGTTAGTTAGGGTTAGGTTAGGTTATGGGATATAGGGATGAAAACCACCCATTTTGTGATGCACCGACAGGCAGCCATGCGGTAAGACAGAGAATGTGAGGAAGCTCGATCAGGTAAAGTGATCCCTGACATGCTAGCGGCAGCTCCTTCGTGACCGCAGCAGTGCCAAGCAGAAATGCCATGCTTTCCTGGGCAGGATGACAGTAGAAGTCAATGGGTTCTCTTGGTTAATAGAATAAACTGGCTTTCGGCGCACTGTGATAAATTTATAAAGGCCTATGTCAATTTACCGTGTCTTTACTGTAATAAAACGGGTTACCCTGGGGCTAGGCACACAAAACTGCAATATGTTTCTCGTGGAAAGAGCCCGATAGAGTGTACAAAGTTTGGGAATGATCACTCGTTCGTAGCCAACATGGCAGCCTAAAACGTACTCGTTTCACAGAGGCTTTATAGAAGGCAGACTTTATTACGCATATTTTTACTGTAATAAAATGGGTTCCCATGGGGCTGGGCACACAAAAGTGTAATATGTTTCTTGTGGAAACACCCCCCTAGTGTGTGCAAAGTTTGGGAACGATCGCTCGTTCGTAGCCAACACGGCGGCCTAAAATGTACTCGTTTCACAGAGGCTTTATAGAAGGCCGACTATATGAAGCATATTTTTACTGTAATAATATGGGTTCCCATGCGGCTGGGCACACAAAAATGCAATATGCTTCTCGTGGAAAGACCCCCATAGTCTGTGCAAAGTTTGGGAACGATTGCTCGTTCGTAGCCAACACGGCGGCCTAAAACGTACTCGTTTCACAGAGGCTTTATAGAAGGCCGACTTTATTAAGCATATTTTTACTGTAATAAAATGGGTTCCCATGGGGCTGGGCACACAAAAGTGTAATATGTTTCTTGTGGAAACACCCCCCTAGTGTGTGCAAAGTTTGGGAACGATCGCTCGTTCGTAGCCATCACGGCGGCCTAAAACGTACTCGTTTCACAGACGCTTTATAGATTGCCGACTTTATTAAGCATATTTTTACTGTAATAAAATGGGTTCCCATGGGGCTGGGCACACAAAAGTGTAATATGTTACTTGTGGAAAGACCCCCATAGTCTCTGCAAAGTTTGGGAACGATTGCTCGTTCGTAGCCAACACGGCGGCCTAAAACGTACTCGTTTCACAGAGGCTTTATAGAAGGCAGACTTTATTAAGCATATTTTTACTGTAATAAAATGGGTTCCCATGGGGCTGGGCACACAAAAGTGTAATATGTTTCTCGTGGAAAGACCCCCATAGTCTGTGCAAAGTTTGGGAACAATCGCTCGTTCGTAGCCAACACGGCGGCCTAAAACGTACTCGTTTCACAGAGGCTTTATGAAGCATATGAACTATATGAAGCATATTTTTACTGTAATAAAATGGGTTCCCATTGGGCTAGGCACACAAAAATACAATATGTTTCTCGTGGAAAGACCCCCATAGTCTGTGCAAAGTTTGGGAACGATCGCTCGTTCGTAGCCAACACGGCGGCCTAAAACGTACTCGTTTCACATTGGACCATTATTGTTTAACCCCCACTGGGTGGCAGTCTATACAATGTGAGTCTATGGAAAAGTGCTCACAAATGCTAAGAGTTTTTGACATCTGAGGTGTTCTGTTGCAAAAATGATTTTTAATGTCATTCTGAATTTTGCAAGCACAGTGTTAAAGTGAATAATTCAGGTGGAATCATACAATTACACAAGGAAAGTTTTATTGACAGAGCAATAAGGATAATAACAAGAATTACGAAAATAATAATAATAACATGAATAATTATAATAATTCATTTAATTTATGAAGTGCTTTTCTAGACACGGATGAGAGACAGACATTCACAGCAAAGGCTGCCCATTTAACTGGCCATATATATATATATATATATAAAATCCGCATGTTTTAAAAACATTGCTGTAAAATAATGTTTTAAGCAGCATAACTTGCGTTCAAAATCATTATACAGTATGAACAGGAACATAGTTTGTATTTTTCCTGTTAGATTTCTTTTGCAAGTATTTGTAAACTTCAATTTTATTGATAAATCATTCATATTTCAAGTGAACGGCTGTTCTTAAGTGGACGCCCCCTAAAGGCTCAGCATTGAAATTGTCTGTGATTCTGTGTTAAAAAATCCACATTTTAGCAGTTTTGCACAGTGCAGATCTCAATATGTCCACTTTGTGTATGTGTGTGTATGTGTGTATATATTTGTAGCTGTAAGTCGTAAATCTATCTTTCTGTCTATCTAACTAACTATCTGTATGACTGTGTCTGTCTGTCTATCTGTCTATCTATCTCACTATCTGCCCGTCTGTCTGTCTGTCTATCTATCTGTCTGTCTGTCTATCTATCTAACTATCTGTCTATTTGTCTATCTATCTAACTATCTGTCTTTCTGTCTATCTATCTAACTATCTGTCTGTCTGTCTTTCTATCGAACTATCTGTCTGTCTGACTATCTATCTAACTGTCTGTCTGTCTGTCTATCTATCTATCTGTCTGTCTGTCTATCTATCTAACTATCTGTCTGTCTGTCTGTCTATCTAACTATCTGTCTGTCTATCTATCTAAATGTCTGTCTGTCTGTCTATCTTTCTGCCTATGTGTCTGTTTCTCTGTCTGTGTTTGTGTGTCTGTCTGTAACTAATGAAGCTTTTAAATAAAGTTTAAACTTTTTACTATCATTATTATTATTATTTCATGATATTTCTTTTACTTGTATGTGAGGAGTATTTTTGAGTCCAGTTAATTGTATCAAAGAAATGTTTCAAAAAATGAAATAAATAAAAAAAACAAATAGCAGAAGGATGTTTTGTTTTTGTGGTATCGAGTCTCCATCTGGTGGTCATTTACAGCAACTTCATATTCTACTCTATAATATCCCAAACAGACTGCTATATTTGATTCCTACTGTAAGACTGTTAATAACAAATTAAAGAAATGAACCCAAGTAAATATAGCAAGACCCTTTGCATTTATTTGACTTGTTTGTGAGGAGGATGTTTTGGAGTCCAGTTCATTTTATTAAAAAAATGTTTCCAGAAATGAAGTAGATTCAAACAAATTACAGGTGGACTTGTAAACATTTTGTTGTTGTTGTTGTGAGAAAACAAACTGCACCAAATATTGCCCTTATAACTTTATAAAATAATGTTACCTTAGGTTTAAAGTTGTAAGTGGGAAAGTACAATTCTCCATCAGTCCACTAGGGCTAACCCCAGTCCGCTGGGGTTAGTTGGGGTTAAATCGCTAGATGACCCTAACCTCTAGCCCCGGGGGTTAAAAACTCTGTAGGTATAGAGGTAATTACGAGTTTCACCCTCATTATCTCCACCCTCATTTGCATATCGAATCTGATTGGCTGGATTGTTTCACAGATCAATCTTTAGAACGGTCTGTCCGATTTTGCCAAGCTTGGTGTCATCGAACTCAGAATTCCGTCGTTCTTCATGTGACGGGGCGAGATGAACAGAAAAAGAAAGCATTAGAAATGTAGCACTTAAAAAGGAAAACAGTCATTTGCATGTAGGTTTTGAGTGGTGGAAAAAGTCACCTGCACGCCTTTAAGATTTGCATGAATACGACTATAGAGGAGACGTGGTAATGAACGCATTTTTCACAAGAACGACGTTTCTTCTTTCCTGCGCATTTTGGCAGCATGTAGGCCTGCAGCACGTTAGCTTTGGGCAACAATAATAGCATTTAATTTGATTTGTAAACAGCCCTTTGCGGTTTAAATACTGTTTATATTTCAGTTGAGCAACTGAAATCAGTATCATATCCATGTATCACTCCTGAAATGTTTTTGTAGGAATTTTTGGGTGGGATGAACTCAATCCTTTTATTATTATCATCTCATGAAATGTATCGGACCATGCTTGTGAGGAGGAGATCATTCTGTTGCGAGCAGAGCAGACTTGAGTCCAGTAAATATTTAAAGAAATTGTTCCAAAATTGAGCGCACGAAGAGCTACATTTGTAAGGACCCTTCAGATTTTAAAAATGCAACTTAAAGGCTTGAATCCCTCTGCTCCCAACCACCAGCACGTGGTAATAGCTTAGCCCCCGCCGCTGGGCGGCAGTCCATACAATGTCAGTCTATGGAAAAATGTTTGTCTGTGGGTGGCTGCTGTTCTGAAGGTGCTGGCGGTGTGGGCCTGCGGGTTTCCGAGAAGACCAGCGTTGGCCCCGTGACTCTGGCAGGTACGTTTGCGGAGATACGGGGCTTGGCCCGCATCCTATGTGGTCCGTGCTGTAGCAGAATTTGACAGCTGTCCGGCGTGGTTGGTTGCCCCGCTGGCGTCCCGGGGGACCGTGCTAGGAGCGCATTTGGGGGCGTTTGGAGTCCATTGGTGTAGGTTTGAGTGGAGTGTTTTCGGGGGCCCGTGGCAGCCTTAGGTCAGGTCAGAGCAGGATATAGGATAGAAACTACCGACGGCGAACACGCCATCGTCTTTAACTTTGGTTCCGCTGGTCCGATTTTTTAAAAAATGTTATGTTCTATATGTGATCCTCTAGCTATCTGATTGACTTTGTCCTCGATCAGTCTTAAGAGTTTTTAGTCTCAAAAACATACTTCTCTTATGGTCTAACTTGCTCTATAGTGTGTAAATGTTGTGTCTTCTTGATCAGTGTGACTTGTATTTAGTTTGGAAATGTGTTCTGTTCAGAAGTTGGTTATGTTTAGAGTTAAAGTTGAATAAACTGATACAATCTTAATTTGTGTAAGCCTGGTGTCTTTTTGATACTTTTGACTTTTATTAGCTTAGAAGTTGGGTTAGGTTAAGAAGTTAGGTTAGGTTAGAATAAGGTTAGTTAGGGTTAGGTTAGGTTATGGGATATAGGGATGAAAACCACCCATTTTGTGATGCACCGACAGGCAGCCATGCGGTAAGACAGAGAATGTGAGGAAGCTCGATCAGGTAAAGTGATCCCTGACATGCTAGCGGCAGCTCCTTTGTGACCGCAGCAGTGCCAAGCAGAAATGCCATGCTTTCCTGGGCAGGATGACAGTAGAAGTCAATGGGTTCTCTTGGTTAATAGAATAAACTGGCTTTCGGCGCACTGTGATAAATTTATAAAGGCCTATGTCAATTTACCGTGTCTTTACTGTAATAAAACGGGTCACCCTGGGTCTAGGCAAACAAAACTGCAATATGTTTCTCGTGGAAAGAGCCCGATAGAGTGTACAAAGTTTGGGAATGATCACTCGTTCGTAGCCAACACGGCGGCCTAAAACGTACTCGTTTCACAGAGGCTTTTATAGAAGGCAGACTTTATTAAGCATATTTTTACTGTAATAAAACGGGTTCCCTGGGGCTAGGCACACAAAAGTGTAATATGTTTCTCGTGGAAAGACCCCCATAGTCTGTGCAAAGTTTGGGAACAATCGCTCGTTCGTAGCCAACACGGCGGCCTAAAACGTACTCGTTTCACAGAGGCTTTATAGAAGGCCGACTTGTAATAAAATGGGTTCCCATTGGGCTAGGCACACAAAAATGCAATATGTTTCTCGTGGAAAGACCCCCATAGTCTGTGCAAAGTTTGGGACCGATCGCTCGTTCGTAGCCAACACGGCGGCCTAAAACGTACTCGTTTCACAGAGGCTTTATAGAAGGCAGACTTTATTAAGCATATTTTTACTGTAATAAAATGGGTTCCCATGGGGCTGGGCACACAAAAGTGTAATATGTTTCTTGTGGAAACACCCCCCTAGTGTGTGCAAAGTTTGGGAACGATCGCTCGTTCGTAGCCATCACGGCGGCCTAAAATGTACTCGTTTCACAGACGCTTTATAGAAGGCCGACTTTATTGAGCATATTTTTACTGTAATAAAATGGGTTAGGATTAGGGTTAGGGTTAGGGTTTAGGGGTTAGGGTTTAGGGTTTAGGGTTTAGGGTTTAGGGGTTAGGGGTTAGGGTTAGGGTTAGGGTTAGGGTTAGGGTTAGTTAGGGTTAGGGTTAGGGTTAGGGTTTAGGGTTAGGTATAGAGGTGATTACGAGTTTCACCCTCATTATCTCCACCCTCATTTGCATATTGAATCTGATTGGCTGGATTGTTTCACAGATCAATCTTTAGAACGGTCTGTCCGATTTTGCCAAGCTTGGTGTCATCGAACTCAGAATTCCGTCTGTCTTCATGTGACGGGGCGAGATGAACAGAAAAAGAAAGCATTAGAAATGTAGCACTTAAAAAGGAAAACAGTCATTTGCATGTAGGTTTTGAGTGGTGGAAAAAGTCACCTGCACGCCTTTAAGATTTGCATGAATACGACTGTAGAGGAGACGTGGTAATGAACGCATTTTTCACAAGAACGACGTTTCTTCTTTCCTGCGCATTTTGGCAGCATGTAGGCCTGCAGCACGTTAGCTTTGGGCAACAATAATAGCGTTTAATTTAAATACTGTTTATATTTCAGTTGAGCAACTGAAATCAGTATCATATCCATGTATCACTCCTGAAATGTTTTTGTAGGAATGTTTGGGTGGGATGAACTCAATCCTTTATTATTATCATTTCATGAAATGTATCGGACCATGCTTGTGAGGAGGAGATTATTCTGTTGCGAGCAGAGCAGACTTGAGTCCAATAAATATTTAAAGAAATTGTTCCAAAATTGAGCGCACAAAGAGCTACATTTGTAACGACCCTTCAAATTGTAAAAATGCAACTTAAGCATTAGGCACGTAGGGCTAGGGTTAGGGTTAGGGTTAGGGTAAGGTTTAGGGTAAGGGTTAGCGGATAAGGGTTAGGTTAAGGGTTAGGTTTAGGGTAAGGTTTAGTGTAATGATTAGGTTAAGGGTTAGGTTAAGGGTTAGGTTAAGGGTAAGGTTTAGGGTAAGGGTTAGGTTAAGGGTTAGGTTTAGGTTAAGGGTTAGGTTAAGGGTAAGGGTTAGGTTAAGTGTTAGGTTAAGGGTTAGGTTAAGGGTATGGGTTAGTTTAAGTGTTAGGTTAAGGTTTAGGGTAAGGGTTAGTGGTTAAGGTTTAGCTTAAGGGTTAGGTTTTTGGTAAGGTTTAGTGTAAGGGTTAGGTTAAGGGTCAGGTTAAGGGTTAGGTTAAGGGTTAGGTTAAGGGTTAGGGTTAGGTTAAGGGTTAGGTTAAGGGTAAGGTTTAGGGTAAGGTTTAGGTTAAGGGTTAGGTTAAGGGTTAGGTTAAGGGTAAGGTTAAGGGTAAGGGTTAGGGTAAGGGTTAGCGTTTAAGGGTTAAGGGTTAGGTTTAGGGTAAGGTTTAGGGTAAGGGTTAGGTTAAAGGGTTAGATTAAGGGTTAGGTTAAGGGTTAGGTTAAGGGTTAGGTTTAGAGTAAGGGTTAGCGGTTAAGGGTTAGGTTAAGGGTTAGGTTTAGGGTAAGGTTTAGGGTAAGGTTTAGGGTAAGGGTTAGCGTTTAAGGGTTAGGTTAATGGTTAGGTTTAGGGTAAGGTTTAGGGTAAGGGTTAGGTTAAGGGTCAGGTTAAGGGTCAGGTTAAGGGTTAGGGTTAGGTTAAGGGTTAGGTTAAGGGTAATGTTTAGGGTAAGGTATAGGTTAAGGGTTAGGTTAAGGGTAAGGTTTAGGGTAAGGGTTAGCGGTTAAGGGTTAAGGGTTAAGGGTTAAGGGTTAAGGGTTAGGTTTAGGGTAAGGGTTAGGGTAAGGGTTAGGGTTAGGGTTAGGGTTAGGGTTAGGGTTAGGGTTAGGGTTAGGGTTAGGGTTAGGGTTAGGGTTAGGGTTAGGGTTAGGGTTAGGGTTAGGGTTAGGGTTAGGGTTAGGGTTAGGGTTAGGTTAGGGTTAGGGTTAGGGTTAGGGTTAGGGTTTAGGGTTAGGGTTAGGGTTAGGGTTAGGGTTAGGGTTAGGGTTAGGGTTAGGGTTAGGGTTAGGGTTAGGGTTAGGGTTAGGGTTAGGGTTAGGGTTAGGGTTAGGGTTAGGGTTAGGGTTAGGGTTAGGGTTAGGGTTAGGGTTAGGGTTAGGGTTAGGGTTAGGGTTAGGGTTAGGGTTAGGGTTAGGGTTAGGGTTAGGGTTAGGGTTAGGGTTAGGGTTAGGGTTAGGGTTAGGGTTAGGGTTAGGGTTAGGGTTAGGGTTAGGGTTAGGGTTAGGGTTAGGGTTAGGGTTAGGGTTAGGGTTAGGGTTAGGGTTAGGGTTAGGGTTAGGGTTAGGGTTAGGGTTAGGGTTAGGGTTAGGGTTAGGGTTAGGGTTAGGGTTAGGGTTAGGGTTAGGGTTAGGGTTAGGGTTAGGGTTAGGGTTAGGGTTAGGGTTAGGGTTAGGGTTAGGGTTAGGGTTAGGGTTAGGGTTAGGGTTAGGGTTAGGGTTAGGGTTAGGGTTAGGGTTAGGGTTAGGGTTAGGGTTAGGGTTAGGGTTAGGGTTAGGGTTAGGGTTAGGGTTAGGGTTAGGGTTAGGGTTAGGGTTAGGGTTAGGGTTAGGGTTAGGGTTAGGGTTAGGGTTAGGGTTAGGGTTAGGGTTAGGGTTAGGGTTAGGGTTAGGGTTAGGGTTAGGGTTAGGGTTAGGGTTAGGGTTAGGGTTAGGGTTAGGGTTAGGGTTAGGGTTAGGGTTAGGGTTAGGGTTAGGGTTAGGGTTAGGGTTAGGGTTAGGGTTAGGGTTAGGGTTAGGGTTAGGGTTAGGGTTAGGGTTAGGGTTAGGGTTAGGGTTAGGGTTAGGGTTAGGGTTAGGGTTAGGGTTAGGGTTAGGGTTAGGGTTAGGGTTAGGGTTAGGGTTAGGGTTAGGGTTAGGGTTAGGGTTAGGGTTAGGGTTAGGGTTAGGGTTAGGGTTAGGGTTAGGGTTAGGGTTAGGGTTAGGGTTAGGGTTAGGGTTAGGGTTAGGGTTAGGGTTAGGGTTAGGGTTAGGGTTAGGGTTAGGGTTAGGGTTAGGGTTAGGGTTAGGGTTAGGGTTAGGGTTAGGGTTAGGGTTAGGGTTAGGGTTAGGGTTAGGGTTAGGGTTAGGGTTAGGGTTAGGGTTAGGGTTAGGGTTAGGGTTAGGGTTAGGGTTAGGGTTAGGGTTAGGGTTAGGGTTAGGGTTAGGGTTAGGGTTAGGGTTAGGGTTAGGGTTAGGGTTAGGGTTAGGGTTAGGGTTAGGGTTAGGGTTAGGGTTAGGGTTAGGGTTAGGGTTAGGGTTAGGGTTAGGGTTAGGGTTAGGGTTAGGGTTAGGGTTAGGGTTAGGGTTAGGGTTAGGGTTAGGGTTAGGGTTAGGGTTAGGGTTAGGGTTAGGGTTAGGGTTAGGGTTAGGGTTAGGGTTAGGGTTAGGGTTAGGGTTAGGGTTAGGGTTAGGGTTAGGGTTAGGGTTAGGGTTAGGGTTAGGGTTAGGGTTAGGGTTAGGGTTAGGGTTAGGGTTAGGGTTAGGGTTAGGGTTAGGGTTAGGGTTAGGGTTAGGGTTAGGGTTAGGGTTAGGGTTAGGGTTAGGGTTAGGGTTAGGGTTAGGGTTAGGGTTAGGGTTAGGGTTAGGGTTAGGGTTAGGGTTAGGGTTAGGGTTAGGGTTAGGGTTAGGGTTAGGGTTAGGGTTAGGGTTAGGGTTAGGGTTAGGGTTAGGGTTAGGGTTAGGGTTAGGGTTAGGGTTAGGGTTAGGGTTAGGGTTAGGGTTAGGGTTAGGGTTAGGGTTAGGGTTAGGGTTAGGGTTAGGGTTAGGGTTAGGGTTAGGGTTAGGGTTAGGGTTAGGGTTAGGGTTAGGGTTAGGGTTAGGGTTAGGGTTAGGGTTAGGGTTAGGGTTAGGGTTAGGGTTAGGGTTAGGGTTAGGGTTAGGGTTAGGGTTAGGGTTAGGGTTAGGGTTAGGGTTAGGGTTAGGGTTAGGGTTAGGGTTAGGGTTAGGGTTAGGGTTAGGGTTAGGGTTAGGGTTAGGGTTAGGGTTAGGGTTAGGGTTAGGGTTAGGGTTAGGGTTAGGGTTAGGGTTAGGGTTAGGGTTAGGGTTAGGGTTAGGGTTAGGGTTAGGGTTAGGGTTAGGGTTAGGGTTAGGGTTAGGGTTAGGGTTAGGGTTAGGGTTAGGGTTAGGGTTAGGGTTAGGGTTAGGGTTAGGGTTAGGGTTAGGGTTAGGGTTAGGGTTAGGGTTAGGGTTAGGGTTAGGGTTAGGGTTAGGGTTAGGGTTAGGGTTAGGGTTAGGGTTAGGGTTAGGGTTAGGGTTAGGGTTAGGGTTAGGGTTAGGGTTAGGGTTAGGGTTAGGGTTAGGGTTAGGGTTAGGGTTAGGGTTAGGGTTAGGGTTAGGGTTAGGGTTAGGGTTAGGGTTAGGGTTAGGGTTAGGGTTAGGGTTAGGGTTAGGGTTAGGGTTAGGGTTAGGGTTAGGGTTAGGGTTAGGGTTAGGGTTAGGGTTAGGGTTAGGGTTAGGGTTAGGGTTAGGGTTAGGGTTAGGGTTAGGGTTAGGGTTAGGGTTAGGGTTAGGGTTAGGGTTAGGGTTAGGGTTAGGGTTAGGGTTAGGGTTAGGGTTAGGGTTAGGGTTAGGGTTAGGGTTAGGGTTAGGGTTAGGGTTAGGGTTAGGGTTAGGGTTAGGGTTAGGGTTAGGGTTAGGGTTAGGGTTAGGGTTAGGGTTAGGGTTAGGGTTAGGGTTAGGGTTAGGGTTAGGGTTAGGGTTAGGGTTAGGGTTAGGGTTAGGGTTAGGGTTAGGGTTAGGGTTAGGGTTAGGGTTAGGGTTAGGGTTAGGGTTAGGGTTAGGGTTAGGGTTAGGGTTAGGGTTAGGGTTAGGGTTAGGGTTAGGGTTAGGGTTAGGGTTAGGGTTAGGGTTAGGGTTAGGGTTAGGGTTAGGGTTAGGGTTAGGGTTAGGGTTAGGGTTAGGGTTAGGGTTAGGGTTAGGGTTAGGGTTAGGGTTAGGGTTAGGGTTAGGGTTAGGGTTAGGGTTAGGGTTAGGGTTAGGGTTAGGGTTAGGGTTAGGGTTAGGGTTAGGGTTAGGGTTAGGGTTAGGGTTAGGGTTAGGGTTAGGGTTAGGGTTAGGGTTAGGGTTAGGGTTAGGGTTAGGGTTAGGGTTAGGGTTAGGGTTAGGGTTAGGGTTAGGGTTAGGGTTAGGGTTAGGGTTAGGGTTAGGGTTAGGGTTAGGGTTAGGGTTAGGGTTAGGGTTAGGGTTAGGGTTAGGGTTAGGGTTAGGGTTAGGGTTAGGGTTAGGGTTAGGGTTAGGGTTAGGGTTAGGGTTAGGGTTAGGGTTAGGGTTAGGGTTAGGGTTAGGGTTAGGGTTAGGGTTAGGGTTAGGGTTAGGGTTAGGGTTAGGGTTAGGGTTAGGGTTAGGGTTAGGGTTAGGGTTAGGGTTAGGGTTAGGGTTAGGGTTAGGGTTAGGGTTAGGGTTAGGGTTAGGGTTAGGGTTAGGGTTAGGGTTAGGGTTAGGGTTAGGGTTAGGGTTAGGGTTAGGGTTAGGGTTAGGGTTAGGGTTAGGGTTAGGGTTAGGGTTAGGGTTAGGGTTAGGGTTAGGGTTAGGGTTAGGGTTAGGGTTAGGGTTAGGGTTAGGGTTAGGGTTAGGGTTAGGGTTAGGGTTAGGGTTAGGGTTAGGGTTAGGGTTAGGGTTAGGGTTAGGGTTAGGGTTAGGGTTAGGGTTAGGGTTAGGGTTAGGGTTAGGGTTAGGGTTAGGGTTAGGGTTAGGGTTAGGGTTAGGGTTAGGGTTAGGGTTAGGGTTAGGGTTAGGGTTAGGGTTAGGGTTAGGGTTAGGGTTAGGGTTAGGGTTAGGGTTAGGGTTAGGGTTAGGGTTAGGGTTAGGGTTAGGGTTAGGGTTAGGGTTAGGGTTAGGGTTAGGGTTAGGGTTAGGGTTAGGGTTAGGGTTAGGGTTAGGGTTAGGGTTAGGGTTAGGGTTAGGGTTAGGGTTAGGGTTAGGGTTAGGGTTAGGGTTAGGGTTAGGGTTAGGGTTAGGGTTAGGGTTAGGGTTAGGGTTAGGGTTAGGGTTAGGGTTAGGGTTAGGGTTAGGGTTAGGGTTAGGGTTAGGGTTAGGGTTAGGGTTAGGGTTAGGGTTAGGGTTAGGGTTAGGGTTAGGGTTAGGGTTAGGGTTAGGGTTAGGGTTAGGGTTAGGGTTAGGGTTAGGGTTAGGGTTAGGGTTAGGGTTAGGGTTAGGGTTAGGGTTAGGGTTAGGGTTAGGGTTAGGGTTAGGGTTAGGGTTAGGGTTAGGGTTAGGGTTAGGGTTAGGGTTAGGGTTAGGGTTAGGGTTAGGGTTAGGGTTAGGGTTAGGGTTAGGGTTAGGGTTAGGGTTAGGGTTAGGGTTAGGGTTAGGGTTAGGGTTAGGGTTAGGGTTAGGGTTAGGGTTAGGGTTAGGGTTAGGGTTAGGGTTAGGGTTAGGGTTAGGGTTAGGGTTAGGGTTAGGGTTAGGGTTAGGGTTAGGGTTAGGGTTAGGGTTAGGGTTAGGGTTAGGGTTAGGGTTAGGGTTAGGGTTAGGGTTAGGGTTAGGGTTAGGGTTAGGGTTAGGGTTAGGGTTAGGGTTAGGGTTAGGGTTAGGGTTAGGGTTAGGGTTAGGGTTAGGGTTAGGGTTAGGGTTAGGGTTAGGGTTAGGGTTAGGGTTAGGGTTAGGGTTAGGGTTAGGGTTAGGGTTAGGGTTAGGGTTAGGGTTAGGGTTAGGGTTAGGGTTAGGGTTAGGGTTAGGGTTAGGGTTAGGGTTAGGGTTAGGGTTAGGGTTAGGGTTAGGGTTAGGGTTAGGGTTAGGGTTAGGGTTAGGGTTAGGGTTAGGGTTAGGGTTAGGGTTAGGGTTAGGGTTAGGGTTAGGGTTAGGGTTAGGGTTAGGGTTAGGGTTAGGGTTAGGGTTAGGGTTAGGGTTAGGGTTAGGGTTAGGGTTAGGGTTAGGGTTAGGGTTAGGGTTAGGGTTAGGGTTAGGGTTAGGGTTAGGGTTAGGGTTAGGGTTAGGGTTAGGGTTAGGGTTAGGGTTAGGGTTAGGGTTAGGGTTAGGGTTAGGGTTAGGGTTAGGGTTAGGGTTAGGGTTAGGGTTAGGGTTAGGGTTAGGGTTAGGGTTAGGGTTAGGGTTAGGGTTAGGGTTAGGGTTAGGGTTAGGGTTAGGGTTAGGGTTAGGGTTAGGGTTAGGGTTAGGGTTAGGGTTAGGGTTAGGGTTAGGGTTAGGGTTAGGGTTAGGGTTAGGGTTAGGGTTAGGGTTAGGGTTAGGGTTAGGGTTAGGGTTAGGGTTAGGGTTAGGGTTAGGGTTAGGGTTAGGGTTAGGGTTAGGGTTAGGGTTAGGGTTAGGGTTAGGGTTAGGGTTAGGGTTAGGGTTAGGGTTAGGGTTAGGGTTAGGGTTAGGGTTAGGGTTAGGGTTAGGGTTAGGGTTAGGGTTAGGGTTAGGGTTAGGGTTAGGGTTAGGGTTAGGGTTAGGGTTAGGGTTAGGGTTAGGGTTAGGGTTAGGGTTAGGGTTAGGGTTAGGGTTAGGGTTAGGGTTAGGGTTAGGGTTAGGGTTAGGGTTAGGGTTAGGGTTAGGGTTAGGGTTAGGGTTAGGGTTAGGGTTAGGGTTAGGGTTAGGGTTAGGGTTAGGGTTAGGGTTAGGGTTAGGGTTAGGGTTAGGGTTAGGGTTAGGGTTAGGGTTAGGGTTAGGGTTAGGGTTAGGGTTAGGGTTAGGGTTAGGGTTAGGGTTAGGGTTAGGGTTAGGGTTAGGGTTAGGGTTAGGGTTAGGGTTAGGGTTAGGGTTAGGGTTAGGGTTAGGGTTAGGGTTAGGGTTAGGGTTAGGGTTAGGGTTAGGGTTAGGGTTAGGGTTAGGGTTAGGGTTAGGGTTAGGGTTAGGGTTAGGGTTAGGGTTAGGGTTAGGGTTAGGGTTAGGGTTAGGGTTAGGGTTAGGGTTAGGGTTAGGGTTAGGGTTAGGGTTAGGGTTAGGGTTAGGGTTAGGGTTAGGGTTAGGGTTAGGGTTAGGGTTAGGGTTAGGGTTAGGGTTAGGGTTAGGGTTAGGGTTAGGGTTAGGGTTAGGGTTAGGGTTAGGGTTAGGGTTAGGGTTAGGGTTAGGGTTAGGGTTAGGGTTAGGGTTAGGGTTAGGGTTAGGGTTAGGGTTAGGGTTAGGGTTAGGGTTAGGGTTAGGGTTAGGGTTAGGGTTAGGGTTAGGGTTAGGGTTAGGGTTAGGGTTAGGGTTAGGGTTAGGGTTAGGGTTAGGGTTAGGGTTAGGGTTAGGGTTAGGGTTAGGGTTAGGGTTAGGGTTAGGGTTAGGGTTAGGGTTAGGGTTAGGGTTAGGGTTAGGGTTAGGGTTAGGGTTAGGGTTAGGGTTAGGGTTAGGGTTAGGGTTAGGGTTAGGGTTAGGGTTAGGGTTAGGGTTAGGGTTAGGGTTAGGGTTAGGGTTAGGGTTAGGGTTAGGGTTAGGGTTAGGGTTAGGGTTAGGGTTAGGGTTAGGGTTAGGGTTAGGGTTAGGGTTAGGGTTAGGGTTAGGGTTAGGGTTAGGGTTAGGGTTAGGGTTAGGGTTAGGGTTAGGGTTAGGGTTAGGGTTAGGGTTAGGGTTAGGGTTAGGGTTAGGGTTAGGGTTAGGGTTAGGGTTAGGGTTAGGGTTAGGGTTAGGGTTAGGGTTAGGGTTAGGGTTAGGGTTAGGGTTAGGGTTAGGGTTAGGGTTAGGGTTAGGGTTAGGGTTAGGGTTAGGGTTAGGGTTAGGGTTAGGGTTAGGGTTAGGGTTAGGGTTAGGGTTAGGGTTAGGGTTAGGGTTAGGGTTAGGGTTAGGGTTAGGGTTAGGGTTAGGGTTAGGGTTAGGGTTAGGGTTAGGGTTAGGGTTAGGGTTAGGGTTAGGGTTAGGGTTAGGGTTAGGGTTAGGGTTAGGGTTAGGGTTAGGGTTAGGGTTAGGGTTAGGGTTAGGGTTAGGGTTAGGGTTAGGGTTAGGGTTAGGGTTAGGGTTAGGGTTAGGGTTAGGGTTAGGGTTAGGGTTAGGGTTAGGGTTAGGGTTAGGGTTAGGGTTAGGGTTAGGGTTAGGGTTAGGGTTAGGGTTAGGGTTAGGGTTAGGGTTAGGGTTAGGGTTAGGGTTAGGGTTAGGGTTAGGGTTAGGGTTAGGGTTAGGGTTAGGGTTAGGGTTAGGGTTAGGGTTAGGGTTAGGGTTAGGGTTAGGGTTAGGGTTAGGGTTAGGGTTAGGGTTAGGGTTAGGGTTAGGGTTAGGGTTAGGGTTAGGGTTAGGGTTAGGGTTAGGGTTAGGGTTAGGGTTAGGGTTAGGGTTAGGGTTAGGGTTAGGGTTAGGGTTAGGGTTAGGGTTAGGGTTAGGGTTAGGGTTAGGGTTAGGGTTAGGGTTAGGGTTAGGGTTAGGGTTAGGGTTAGGGTTAGGGTTAGGGTTAGGGTTAGGGTTAGGGTTAGGGTTAGGGTTAGGGTTAGGGTTAGGGTTAGGGTTAGGGTTAGGGTTAGGGTTAGGGTTAGGGTTAGGGTTAGGGTTAGGGTTAGGGTTAGGGTTAGGGTTAGGGTTAGGGTTAGGGTTAGGGTTAGGGTTAGGGTTAGGGTTAGGGTTAGGGTTAGGGTTAGGGTTAGGGTTAGGGTTAGGGTTAGGGTTAGGGTTAGGGTTAGGGTTAGGGTTAGGGTTAGGGTTAGGGTTAGGGTTAGGGTTAGGGTTAGGGTTAGGGTTAGGGTTAGGGTTAGGGTTAGGGTTAGGGTTAGGGTTAGGGTTAGGGTTAGGGTTAGGGTTAGGGTTAGGGTTAGGGTTAGGGTTAGGGTTAGGGTTAGGGTTAGGGTTAGGGTTAGGGTTAGGGTTAGGGTTAGGGTTAGGGTTAGGGTTAGGGTTAGGGTTAGGGTTAGGGTTAGGGTTAGGGTTAGGGTTAGGGTTAGGGTTAGGGTTAGGGTTAGGGTTAGGGTTAGGGTTAGGGTTAGGGTTAGGGTTAGGGTTAGGGTTAGGGTTAGGGTTAGGGTTAGGGTTAGGGTTAGGGTTAGGGTTAGGGTTAGGGTTAGGGTTAGGGTTAGGGTTAGGGTTAGGGTTAGGGTTAGGGTTAGGGTTAGGGTTAGGGTTAGGGTTAGGGTTAGGGTTAGGGTTAGGGTTAGGGTTAGGGTTAGGGTTAGGGTTAGGGTTAGGGTTAGGGTTAGGGTTAGGGTTAGGGTTAGGGTTAGGGTTAGGGTTAGGGTTAGGGTTAGGGTTAGGGTTAGGGTTAGGGTTAGGGTTAGGGTTAGGGTTAGGGTTAGGGTTAGGGTTAGGGTTAGGGTTAGGGTTAGGGTTAGGGTTAGGGTTAGGGTTAGGGTTAGGGTTAGGGTTAGGGTTAGGGTTAGGGTTAGGGTTAGGGTTAGGGTTAGGGTTAGGGTTAGGGTTAGGGTTAGGGTTAGGGTTAGGGTTAGGGTTAGGGTTAGGGTTAGGGTTAGGGTTAGGGTTAGGGTTAGGGTTAGGGTTAGGGTTAGGGTTAGGGTTAG